>MJUU01004529.1:2508-18782 GCA_002080025.1 Modiolus philippinarum | reverse complement strand
AAAACATGAAAAAGTACAGCAATTACACCTCGGAATGTTTTAATATCATGTTAAGGTGTCAAACCACCAATTCAGCCAATCAGCGCTTAGAACAAATGAAAAAGTAGCTCTTTTAGAATCTAAATATAACTTTGAATTCTTGCCCCTTTAAAAATAAATGTCAGAATGAAACAAATGATACACATGTTTGAACATTGATGTATCAGGCTTATTCTGAGACCAAAGTTAATTGACTAGAATGATCCTTTGAGTACTTATCATAGGGGTTTTCCGGTATACTATCAATGCGTCATGTTTTGGCCGTAATCGTGTATATTTATAGATAGGGTTTTTCCAACCTTCGGAACTCTCTTGGAAGGCTTTAAAGGTATGCTGAAATTTTGATATGATGTTGACGAGATATGCACCTTTCGGAAAATATGTGGTTTCATACAGGTTAAACTTAAGATAAATTGTCCAGACAGATTTGAATATGGGGAATTTCAGTTGAAAATGTTAAAGAAATGAATTGGTGGTTTGTAACCTTAAGTGCACTTTTTGGAACGTTGCGTCTGCACCCATCTGTATTGTAATGACTCTATTTGTTTGTGTAAGTAATGAAAAAGTGAAAAACAGAATTGTCGCCTCCTATCCTAGGTCTACCCCCTAACCTAGACTGAAATTAAATAAAATAAGCATTTTTTAGTAATGTCACATGGAGATTGTCCCTGAAGGGAAGAAGTCGGATGACAGTTCGAGAACATTATTCATTAGTGTTCTAAACTTCGAAAGTGAAATTAGAACAAGAGTTACAGACCCTATTGTCCTCTAGCATCAACGTATCAGACAAAAAAAAATATCGATACTTTCTACAGTTGGATGGTTATTAACTGACTGGCAAGTTAACTCAATAACTTTGTGAGTTCGAATTCCTCAATTTATAGGCAGCTGACACGTGTCTTACGTTCAGAAACTTAATTAACAGTAACTTCGGTACTATGTATTTATAACCACTGGGCAAGTGCCTCTGTTGGTGAAATGTTGGTCCCTTAAGGTATTCACCAACCCAGTAGCCAGTGCTTCGGTGCTGCCGAAAACCGGTTTTATTTGGAAACTTGCAATATTTAAATTTAACAAGATTTTGTTTAAAAGTATCTCCCTTTGGCATAGCTCTGTCCTTAGCTAATTTTGGATTTACTATTTACATCCTATTGGTTATTTGTTCTCTATCAACTTCAACACATATTTGGGAATATGGATTTCCAAATATTTATATTTAATCTGCACTGAAGAGACATAAGTTGTCGGAAACAACGGCAGTAGAATACCGAAGGAACAAAGGAGTGAAATTTACATCAATCAAAGTCCAAAGACACGGCCAAAACGAGAACACAGAAAACAATGACGTTCGACACACACACACACACACAAAAAACAATGACATTAGACAGATACAAAGCACAGAATAAGCATCTGCGGAAACTAAATTCACAGTAACTTTGGTATTTTATTATTTCATATATAATTGTTATTTGAGTTAAATAATAATTATGAAAGCTGTTCAGCAGACAATTTAAACATATCAACAGAACGTTCACTTAATTGAGTAATGCACATGTATTTAAAAGGTTGGTTTTTATTTCCTAAGGGCACTAATTATGACAAACAACTGAGTAGAAAAAATATTGCTGTAGGCATTTATGATAATTTATTTTAACTGTTTATACAACAATATGAAAAAGATAGGAAATGGGGTAAATGTCAAGGAGACAACATCCCATATCCAGGTTAAAACGACCCAAAACAAAACATCTAGGGGTCACCATATGGTCTTCAACACAGTGAGGAACCTCACACCATATAGTAAGCCCTAAATGGCCCCGAAAAGGTAAAAAGTGAATAAATCAACGGAATCAAACCACATCCAATAACCCAAATATCAAGAAACTAAAATTTTATAAGAAGACAAGGACAAGCAAATGACCAACATGTTCCTGACTTGGGACAGGTGCAAAAATTGCGGTGGGGTTAAACTCGTTTTCTTGGATCAAAATCCTCCCCCTATGTGTGGTGAATGGCTAAAAATAAATGCACAAATAGACTCACAGTAAAAATCAAATTACTTCAAATTACATCAAAATTTGTAACCAATTACGATTAATTACAATAGCACATTACAATTTCCCCATCCCTGTTTCCCTCAATAATATGACGTTGCAGGATTATGACGTTCAAAGTTTTTGCCTGAAACTTCACATGTTTTTGTTAGAAATGCAACTTCCGGTACAAATCATGTACTCGGAAGTTCCAAAATTGGACGAGACTTACAGGCCCAAAAGACCATTTCCGAGTTCTGGTATCTAGATTCACCAGCTGTTGTTTGTCCCTCCTACGTCGAAAAGTGTCCGCTTCATGTTGCCAAGAATGTACTTCAACAACATAGTTTCATGACGTTTTAGGATTTGTGACGTAAAGTTTTCTATACTGTGAAGTGGTGTGGTAAATCCTGATACTAAAGCTCGAATATGGTCGATTGATGAATAAAATTTCATAGTTTTTGAATGAAAATAAACGAAAAGTATACAGATTGGTAGACCATCATACAAAGTAAAGATTTTGTAACTAAGTTATCAAATTAAACCATCAAAAATGCAAATTTTCAATAGTTTATACCTTTATAACACTTTAAAAATCCGATTCGATTCTAATGAATACCTGGCTAGGACAAAAATGTAAATTATAGTTTTCATAACGAGAAAGAATTGTATATCACTTGATATCAACTAGATTTATGTAATTTCAAAATATAATAAACGAGCGTTTGGCGAGTTTTTAATATTTGATATTACACAACGAGAGTTAATATCCAGCGATATACAATTCTTTCGAGTTGTTAAAACTATTTCTCTTATGACTTTCATAAGATTTATTGCAGATCCGCTGTTTTTTTTGTTTCAAATAACAACACCGTTGCTAGGTAACATTAATCACATGCAACGAGATTTCAAAGTTTTCCGATAGAAACGTCGAAAAAGAAATAACACATCTCGCGTGATGTATTGTTAATTGGCAATCGACCAATGAAATTCCTGTGAAAAGCAATTCATCAAGTTCATATCTAACACCAGCTTTAAAGTCTCGTTGTGTACCACACATATCTATCCGTGCAAGGAATGGATAATAATCGAATATAGATAGCCAGTAGGATTTTACGTTGCATCAGTTTATCCATAACATGGTACTCTTGTTTGGGAGATGGTATCTTTAAGAACTGGTTTGCTATATGACGGGATCGTAGGAATGCTAACGAAAATGCATGAATTGTTTTAATAAATAACATATATTTTTTTCATTTATTTTACAGAGTTCTTGAAAGAAATCAGATAACGAAAATTGTGGTTGGTATGTTCGATTCGTTAAGACGATTATCTAGCCTGTAAGTGACGTTTCAAACAAAACATTGCGTTTGTTTCGTTTGATCTTGTAAAGGTAGTACGAGTGTAAGAAATTTTGTGATTATAATTCAAATGATGACCTTGTAATTTTTTGCTAATCGAACAACATGAGCAATAAAAGTAGCAACAAAAGTCCGAATCAATCACAACAGAATCAAGGAGACACAACCCAACACAGAACGTTTTTGGCAAGCCGTCATATTCCCAAATTGGGGCGGGCATTTTATAACTAAAATGGTGGGTTAAACCAGGTTTAATGATACATCAACCTCCCGCTTATAAGACTAAATAAAAAGTTTTAAAAATCCATACGAGAATTTTTTAGATATAATACGTCAAAATTGTAGCGGCAGAAAGTTCTTTCTTTGGTTTTCCTTCAATTTAAATTAGCTTTTTAATATCTTAAAATATTTGAGAAAATATGATACATGTGGAAACTAATTTTAGACTGTTTGAATGGATAAAATCCGAGGATATCGAATGCTTCTGAAATCTGAAGCTCAAACCCCTTATATATGACTGATATGAATAGCGCTGTCAGTATTAACAACGCATTGACCAAGGTGTTTTGTTTTGTCGCAGTTTTATACTTAACATAAACAAATGGCATCTGGGTGTTCAAACTCCCCGATAGCCTTGATCCGCTGATAAAAGCAAGCAAAATAAAGGATGCTCAATCTTGATGTAGATTATATAAAAAAATCTTGAAATCCATTTAAATTGACTAAGCATTGTAGATCAAATGAAATGGTTAAAAAATATCTAGATGCGTGTACTTTAAACGGAGAAACAAGACATTAAAAGTTTGGAGGGAAATGGATTTCTCTTTATTTATCAGAGCATAATCCTCTATCGCTGAACAAAATTTGAAGTGAAAGGGTTGTTAAGTTAAAATTCGACATATTAAATAGACGGACACTCGGAATTATCTGGCATTAGACAAGGTGAATAAAACCAAGGTATAGAAAATTACTCTGCGAAAATATGCGTTGCTTGAGAAAGAGAAAAAAAAGGGAGGAAAACAAGGGGAAAAACATCGGATCGTGTTTGTAGACTACCATGTTCTGCTCTCTTATTTATGTAAGTGCCAATACCAACAGTAGTAACCGTTAAAATCGAAATTATCTGCAAAACCTTGGAAACGTCAATACATGTAGTGAAAAAATCGCTTACTTTAGGAAGGAAAACTCTTAAACAACTCGACTTACGTTTTGAAGATAAAGAAACATGTCATGTTAAAATTTGATTTTATCCTTGGAAGGGAGAAAATCAAAATAGGGAAGATTATTCAAAGACATTTGGAGAATAACAAAATACCGCAGTTACTGTCAATCTAACTTCTGCATATGTGCATTTCGACAAAATATTTGACTATCAACAACCGAAATATGTGTAAATTCTAACAGAGAACAAATTGCCAAAAAAATCTACACAAGAAAGCCACAATCAGCTAAGGACGGAGCTATGCAAGAGGGACAAAGGATGCAAAAATGCGTGACTTGCATTTATTGGAAAATGTTGACTTATATTCGAGGGAGGGAAGCAACATAGCCCTGCTTATATATATAAAAAAAAAACATTGACAAATATTTTACTTCAATTCGAAAAGTATTAGATTAAAATCTTGACCCAGTAACATTAAGAACATGCTTAAGTTTTGCTCTTATTAGTTATTTCTCTCGTGTACAGTTTGGCTTCATATTACAGAGAGCGATGGTTACAGATAAAATTTGTTGAAAGCTACCATTTAAAAAAGAAATGAAAGTTTCATATAACATAACATATATTGCATTAGAGACTGAAGCTTATTACCCAAACATGAAATTTTAAAAGACAACAAAATACATTTTCTTAAAAATAATATAAGTATAGGGGAAGAACAAAAATTTCATGAAATAACTAAATACCGAAGTTCCTGTAAATTTAAATTCTGCATATGCGCATTTCGACAACTTATGTCTCTTCAGTGTGCGGTCTATTTAATCGATTATTTTTTCAAGGTATTATTATTTGTTAAATGTTTGTGCAAAAAGAAAAAAAAATATTTAAAGTAGTAGACCCACGCTAAGAGTGATAAGTCTTTAAATCAATAAGACGTTTGAAACAGTTAGTTTCATCTATGCTTTTTAAGCATTAATGTGAAAAAGAATTAAAATCATCTATGTTAATTAGAAACTTGGAATATATTCATGAAAATGATCTAAACAAAAAAAAAACACATGATTTTTATGAGTTATGTTCCCCAACCTAGGTCTACCCCCTTAAGGTAGTTTGGGTGACTTAAAAAGACATATTTTTTCTGTTATATTTCTATCAAATGCACCTCAAAATTGCTGTAAAAAATCAACACGTTACCGAACTCCTTTTCCTTGGAGAACCTTCCGAAAATAGAAAGATTTTGATTCTTTTAACATAGTCTTTAGAGAGAGAGAGAGAGAGAGAGAGAGAGAGAGAGAGAGAGAGAGAGAGAGAGAGAGAGCAATCATTTTCGATTTCTTATATGAAATAAACGTGAGATTTTGGCGAAAATGTTGTATAAGGTTGCTTAAAGAAATCTCTTTGGAAATGTGAAATAAAACAAAGGGCGTCACCGATCAAATTTCTGAAATAATCAAGAAAATGTTATTTGTCACTTATTAATTCTATATAATCATATAAGGTTTTTTTTCAAAAAAGTGATATATTTTGAACACTCGCAGCATCAATGTTGCTATTTTATTTCATTTGCTATAAAAAAAGTTATTACAACACTTCAACGGTATATACTGATTTAAATCAGATGCACAAGATGGGTGCGTATATATAGACACCCGGACCACCTTAATAGCTGTTTTCAGATGGGGTCACCCAATATGTTTGAAATCCATTCGGTCAATACAGTTTTTATTTTTAATCTCGGAATAGTAGTAGTTGATCCAAATTACGTTTTTAATTTAAAATTCTTCTTTTGACATTCCATATAATACGTTTTAGACATGAAATTTACATGATTCTTAGGGCTTATATAACAAGAAAGTTTATTTATTTTATATTTCGGCTGAAATTAATCATCTAATTGTTTCTTTAGTTCATAATATGATTTGAACCATTTCATATCTTTTGACACTAATCTGCTTTACATAACAAAACAATGGCATCAGAATATCAAAGGAACAAAGTCCGCGATTACGTAAATCAAAGTCCAGAGACAAGGCAAAAGCAAGCAAATCACAAAACACAAACACCACAAATACAAGCATTAACTGTGTGAGCTCTCAAAACACAGAGAGAAATCGGGTACTCCGGAATGTTTAGCTTGTCTTACCCTACATACAGCACTCTTTATGCAGTCAATGGGGCATTTATGGTTTGAAAGATCTGTTTGGTAACTGGTCGGATGTCATTTTCTAACCCGTAGTCAAACACAATTAAATTACCATGATACGTGTTACCTTTCTAACCCTCAAACAGTACAAAGACAAAAATGTGGACATCTTCTGTAAATGTCTCAAGTTTTAAGACAATAAGAAGGACAATCTGTACCACAAATGAAATAAAAGAGACAGCAGAAAACATCTACAATGGCTGAAAATGATAATTACATGTCATACTCTGCCAGGGAACTACACAGAGAAAAAAAAACGGTGGGAACTTGGTACTTAGTACTTTTGAAGGTACGAAAGTAACAACGGCCGAGACTAAGCAGCTTACGTGACAGTCCTTTTGCTTTTTCCACAAAGTCACTTTATGAACTACAAGCTCTACACTAACGAATTAATTGTGAAATATACACTCCATATGCTGGGGAGATAGGTATATTGATGCTGATAAATGGAAACTTCGCTATTGGGAAGTCAGAATCATAACGTTTGCTTTTTTTTATCTAAATATATTATTGTTATAGTGTATATTTATTCAGTTTTTCGATTATGTGTCTCGAAGTGTTAAGACACACTAACATTTAGTGTGAATTTTGATACATAGCCGGAATTTTTCCATTTATGTATTTCCCAAATACATGTTGACCACTTTGGCATTGAACGCTTGTTTACATTCATTTGTGTCACTGAAAATATTCAAACTATATATTAATATTTATGGGAAGTCATCAACACAGATACACGCTAGAAATATTATGATGTTCGAATCAGTTGACATCTGCAAAATACGATCGCATCCAAAACAATCTACATATCTTACAAATTCTTTGAGTCTGCTAAAAATGAGGTATGCATGCCTTTGAATTCATGACAATTTTTTGATATGCATGCTTTATGATCTAGAAGTACTAGAAGATTTCATTTAACCTTTCTACTACGTTTTCCTGGCAGGTATATTCGCCGCAACAAGATAACAAGTGTTGATCTAGGCGTTTTCGATTCTTTGAATAAATTGTTAATACTGTAAGTATTAAAAAAATCTTATAAAGGAAGTTCATTCTTATGTTGTTTATATCAATGATTTCTTGAATGAACAAATAACGGGATGTTGAGTAAATGTACATGACACAAATCCTTATGAATACATTGTAAAATTAAGCAACTGGAACAACGCTAAAACCAATTCTAATTGGAGTCTAATAAAATGTTAAAAAAGAAATATATATGCCCGTGTACTTTTAAGCAGATATAAAAAAAATGGCGGGATATGGATGTCTCTGGATTTTCCCTTTATTTAACATCAAAACTTTTGCAAAAGCTAGGCAGTTATATGAATAATTTATGAAAACTTTTTAGGTGTCTAAATTTGACATTTAAAAGATATTCATGAAATGAAATAGTAGGCGTTCAATTTTTTTTTAGCTATGGAACTGGAGAAAAAGGTTAGGAAACCTGAGACTAAAACTAACTACTGTAGATGTACTTTTTTCACTGACATCAATTGGTAACTTCGGTATTAAGGTAGTAGACCTAGGTTAAGGGAGATAACCCTTAAAATCAGTTAGACGTTTAAAACAGGCAGTTTTAATTGATGCTTTGTAAGCATTTATATGAGAAAGAATTAAAATAATCTACGTTACTTAGAAGCTTAGAAAATAATTCTAAATTTGGTTAAAACAAATGTTAATGTGATTTTAAAGAGTTATGTCCCTTAACCTAGGTCTACTACCTTAAGTCATTTGTTACCACTGGGTCGATGCCACTGCTGGTGGACTGTAAGTCCCCGAGGGTATTCACCAGCCCAGTAGTCAGTATTTCGGTGCTGACCCCAAAGCCGATTCTATTTTAAACCTTACAATCTCTAAATTTTTGTAAATTTTGTTGAAAACTAAGGAGTATCTCCCTCATGCAAAGCTCTGTCCTTAGCTGATTTTTGCTTTCCATTTAGATCATTTTGGTTATTTGTTCTCTATCAGTTTTTAAACATTTTTTGAGTTAATGGTCTTCCAAGCGTTTAGATTTTATCTGCACTGAAGAGACATAAGTTGTCGAAATGCGCATATGCAGAATTTAAATTCACGGTAACTTCGGTATTAAGTCATTTGTTACGGTTTTCATAAATATCGCTAATTTGTTGGTGCTTAAATGTGTGGTTTTGACTTCTGTGCATTAAAAGTCAAGGGGATAAATTCATTTCGTTTATAATTAGCCAACCAAGAAAAACACGAAAATTGGAACCGAACGAACAGTAGCATTTTCACAGTATGTGGTGATTCAGCCTATGTTCATTAAAACAAGAACTACTACTTGTCTGGACGTACGTTTCCGTCACTTATGTGTGAACTGAGAAATATGAGTTTGAAATAAACAAAGAGTTAGTGTCTATATGAGAAAATATGTCAAAGTAATGTACATTTCTACATTAACTGATAATAAGCGTTGCCAATGATCAGAAAATGAGTTCCGTGATGAAAAAATATGAAGAAAACGTTCGACAAAGTTAAAAAATATGACCCTCACGTAATTGTGCTCAAATAACAATGCAAAGTATCACTGGTTTTAGTCAAATTTAATGTTTTTTTTTCAGATTACACAAACACAATGAAACATTCAGCTAGAAAGAAATTTTCACAAAAATAAATACTCGCGAATATAAGTATAACTTGATAAAGTGTGAGCAAAGCTCAATTATATGATATTCCCGCTCCTTTTTTATTCCAGAAAAAAAATCAAATCAAATCTCAAATACTGTGGAAGTATTTCTATTCGTGGTTTGTATACTGTATAGTGTTTTATTTTCGCGGTACCAAATTTTCGCGGTTTACAGTCTTGGATCTATTCGCGTGGTTTTATATTCGCGGATTTTTGGTTAAAGGCATAATTTTCAGTATATTCAGGTTATCAATGATTATTCGCGGGTATTAATTTTCGCGCTTACCGTGAAAAACGCGAATAGCGCGAAAATTAATACCCCGCGAAATATAACAACCATACAGTATAAATCACTATTTCATTGGTACTTGAATTCGTGGATTCAAATTATATGCATTAAACATCCAGAACAAAAATACATTTTGTCGGGAACGTAATTTCGTGGTTCTAGCAAACCACAAATCCACAACAATTAGAACCACATGAACAATAGTACTTTCACAGTAGCTAGTGAAAAGCTTCAGTGATTTCATCAAGTGGTCTAGGAGAAGTTGTTGCCACAAAATAGGTACCCTAAAGCAGACGGACAAACGAACGTACAATAGAACGAACAAACACATGATCACTATAAACCGCCCAGGGTGTATCATTACATTTGTACAGTAATAATGCTTAGTGTGTTTTTCATTCACTCTCTCCATTGTCTCTCCGATAGGAACATCCACCACAACAAGATAACTAGTCTTCAGCTCGGATTATTTCATTCTTTGCGCAATGTGGACAGTATGTAAGTATACCTTTTGAGAAAAAATAAATAAAGTACTGTAAACCATCTAATTTTCGCGAGTGATTTATTTTTGCGATCTTCGCGAGAGAAAAAATATCGCGCAAATAAATCGTCGCGAATACTTCTAATCCTACTATAAATAAATGCATTAACAGAAATTGAAAATCGCAAAAATTTGTCGCCGCGAAGTTCTTTTTCAAGGACAAAACGCGAAATAAAGTATCCGCGAAAATAAGTTGGTTTACAAAAAGTGAGAACCGAAACATCAATCAAAAGAACGAACAATCCATAGACATGGGCAAAATCGGACACACTAAGAAACAAAGACACCACTTGAGCACGGAAAAAGAAAAAAATGAAGACACACATACACATACAGTCTAGAATAGTGTTTTTTTTCGCTGAATTTGAGGCGCCAACTCCGATATGCCGTTGGTTGTTGGGTTTTCTCATCGTTCATTATTTATGACCGATGTACATATAGCAAATTAACAACAAAGTAAATAATTGTACAATTTAAAACGACCTTAATTTGCATGACAAATGCTGCAATGGAGTTCAGATAAAACAAAAGAGTAAAATATCAAACTGCGTTAAGTAAAATATGTACACATATTAGTAAAAACATAAAATCATTAACTATAAAAGCCGGAGATGGGGAATGGACCGATTCCGAAATTCATCTTCTGTTCTTGTAAATGATATTGGGCTGACTCAGCGTTCTCGTAATAGACGTTTGTTAGTATGTGTATTTTCGTTGCTTTTGCAAAGCCTACCGCGTTTTATCACATTTTCTTTATCTTTCTGTTGTAATATTTGATGTGACAAGTCAGTTTCTAAAACTCCAAGCTTTAGTTCATTGTTGAAGGTCTCGTAGTAACTTTGAGATGAAAAACAACAGTAAAAGCGTTGTTTCATTGCTTGATTTGTTGCCATGTGTTGGTAGTGAATTTTTTATTCATTTGCTTAATATTTCATTGTATTTTCTTACGGCAATAAGAGGTGGATGAATTTTCCAGAATCATCAGGGAATATTTTATCCATGATAAGAATGCATCTAACGTTTCGATCAACATGAGGAAAATGATAATATTATATACTCATTTAAATATCTTTGATCTGATTTGTTCAAATCGTGTCACATGACATTTGAGATTTCGCTTGGTCAACCTGCTAGCGTTGGGTCGCATAAGAAGGGCAACCGGTGAAAAAGTAAATTCGATATAATATAACAGTTACCACCCTAAATCGTGTGTGACACAGCGGTTTCTCTACTCGAAATTTAGGTCACCCTCGAGCAAGCTCTAGAATGACCTTAATCTCGGTTAGAGAAACGGCTGGGTCACACACTATCTAGGATGGTAACTGTAAAAGAACTAAGCACCTATACCCAGTTCTAGGAATACTGTTCACGGATGCCAAAAATACATTTGGGTCTGGAGCTGGCATGTCAGTTAACTGCTAGTAGTCTTTTTCTATTTCATGTTTATATGAAAAAGAAAGGAAATGTGGTAAATGTCAACATCCCATATCCAGGTTGAAACGACCCAAAACAAAGCATCTAGGGGTCATCGTACGGTCTTCAACACAGTTGGGAACCTCACACCATATAACAAGCCCTAAATGGCCCAAAAAGGTAAAAAAGTTAATAAATCAAAATTAACAAACCACATCCAATAACCCAAATATCAAGAAACTAAAATTTCCATATGTTCATATATTTAGTTCTTTCAATTTCATTTTTACAATTGACTCAGTCCTGTTGCGAACTGAATTTTGCTGTTGTTACAATTGTTTTTTTTTGATTTACGACATTGGCTATAGGAGAAGGTTCAGGCCCAATTATACTAGTTTACTCCCGCCGCAGCAGATTTGCGCCTGTCTTAAGTGCGACCTGCCGGTGGGTGTTGGTTTTTCTCACCGTTCATTGTAGATCTTATGGTGACTTTGAGTTGTTATTACTCCCTTTCTGGTCGTTGTCTCTTTGACCTGTTGACATATTCTCAGTTCCCTTCTTTTTATCTATCTACAGTACTGTGCAATGTAAACCTTACTGTTTCACGAACGTGAAACAGATTGCTGACGGGACGTGAATGGATCGCTGACGGGAACGTGACTGGACGGGAAGAATCATTTCACGTCCATTCCAGTTCAGATCCGAGTACTCGTCATTTGACGAATACAATCCGTCAAATGACAAGAAAGTGTCCGTCTTTTTATGATATGCAAAATATTTAATACGTTAATAGATACTTGAAATTCTCCGATGAAAGGAATTCAATCGTGATAATTGTTTTATATAAAAATTATATTGACAATGACTGTAGACAGTCAAAGTCTTTAATTTGATAAAAAAG
Source organism: Modiolus philippinarum (assembly GCA_002080025.1). NCBI lineage: Eukaryota > Metazoa > Mollusca > Bivalvia > Mytilida > Modiolidae > Modiolus > Modiolus philippinarum. Next base: position 6,193 of record MJUU01004529.1, on the reverse strand, counting down.
AAATCCATGAATCGAAATTTCCTTTATATTGCTATAAACTCTACGAAAATCTTTCAATTTTAATTGCGGCCGTGCTCGGTCAGGCCCGCAGCATCCTCTGAGCTTGGAGTATGAGTTTTCCTAACAGGGGACCCCGAGGGAACCCCGGGATATAGAAATAGGACCCATTCCGTGGTTGTTGGGGATGTATAAATACACAACCCATCTTTCGGGTGGGATGTAAACTTAGGTGTTGGAAGAAATGCCACGCTTCCTGCACATCAAAAAACCCTTGTAGCAAGCTCTTTTTGAGTGGTCCGTAGGTGATCGGCTACAATATTTTACGAAAGGATATGAAGGTTGAATTCCCCGCCCTTTTCGATTTCACCCTTCTTTTCCAGTGGCAGTCAGAATTTATCGTCCCATGGTCATTTCTATACCCCAAAATGATTATTTATTAACAAACTTGTTCTCGTCTTGATATAGCTGAAATATAGCTGAGAAAACGTTACACAATATTCAATCAATGAATCAATCAATCAATTTTAATTGAATAATCATTTTGCCATTGCAAAATCAAATTGATAAAAAAGCAATTTAAATTTGAATCTTCATTTTAGATATTACATACATGTATACACCGGTAGGTGCATTATTTGTTGAAAATTCCACGAAAATGAAAAATTTTAATTAAAGATCACTTATAAATCTTCGTTGTAGTCCTTACAAATATACCCATCAGTGTGAAACTTTCCATTTATTTATTATTTTGTTGAAAATTCCAATACAGGAGATAAGAATTATCAAAAATCACTTGTTTTTATTTATTTTAGTCATTAAAATATACCGGTCTGTACGAAGCTTTGCTTTCACACATATTTTGTTTAAAATTCAATGAAAATGAAAAATTTCAATGAACTCGAGTTGGACAAATATGCTTCTCGTCATCCTTAACATGTCCCGTCAATTGAAGAAGAGACACCGAAGAGACATAAGTTGTCGAACTGCACATATGCAGAAAGTAAATTCACAGTAACCTCGGTATTTAGTTATTTGAAGGGTAAGACGAATAACAGGTCGTAACCTTAATTAACTAATCGCTCACTGACCACTGACTGATCCCTGACGAACAGATAAAGGCTGACTGATAGTTTTTTTTGTAAGGGTAGAGTTGCCCAGTACTGTGCAAATTCTTTCAACAGGAAGAGTTGCCCAGTACTGTGCAAATTCTTTCAACAGGTTGGGGGAAACCCCAATTTGGCTATTATATCCCAATTGGGCTATTATACCCCAATTGGGATATATGTGTATATTGGGATATTTGACCAGTTTTTGTTTCACATTTCAATGACGCATAATGAGGGTCTGTATAATCTTTTTCGGGACAACGGCAGAGATCATTTATTTCACCGAGAGTTCGCGAAAAACACTTATCAGGAATGGGTTGCGATCAATTCCATTTTTCGGGATGACTGAGAGAATCGTACATTTTTTTCTTGGCAAAAAGTGATAAAAAAACCATCCTACCCACCCCCTTAAATTGAACCAACACTACATACAATGAATTCTAATTTTTGTTTTCGTTAAAGATGGATAGGTGAAACCAGGGACTCAATCGACGTTCACAGATCTGTAAACTTGAAAAGCGGCACTTGGGAAATAATCTTTTTTTTTTGCAGTCAACACAGTCACTAGAAGGTTCTTGTGTGTGTTTGACTGATCTTTGTGAATGTCTTTAGATGGAAATAATCATTAATCACAGGATAAATTCTCTGTTCTGTTTGATGTCTTTTATCTTCTGTTTTACTGTATAATGATATTCAACTATGTTCTAGTTTTCGCAACCCTTATATGCGGGAAAATACAGATTGACGACGTTCAAGTTTCCGAGCGAAATATAATGTAACGTCATTTCGCGCCAAAACCGGCAATACTCATTGGTAGCGATAAAAAATGACAGTTTATTCTGTGTAGCTTTAAAATAAGCACATGAACCCCCATTTTTCAGAGCGAATTTCAAAAGAGTGTTGCTTCACGAGATCTCTGCGAATTTTGAAGAAAAAATCAGTTCACAATTTTTTTTTCTATGATTAATTTTACCTACGAGGAATGGACCATTATTCTATAAATATCTACATAAATGTTAATTTCGAACCACAAATAATAATTTTTTTTTTTTAATTTTAACTTACCTTCTTCAGACATATCTCGTTCAACTGTAGCAAAAACCGGGAGAAATTAGCTTAATTAGTTTTAAAGTTATGACATTTTAAAAATTACTGTAAAAATCCAATTATTACGAAAAATGTTGGAAAATTGGCAATTTTCAATAGCAATGATCTCGATAACCAAAATCACGAAGGTATACTTTTCTTTGCAAGTTTGGAAAGAAAATGTTCAAATTGACTTTATTTCGAAATTTCACGAAAAAATCAGTTCAGGATCTTTACTGTATCGTATCCCCTTAGACATCCAGAAAAGCTGGGACCTAACTTACATTTTTTGCGTAAAAGGGGATATTGATAAGATACTCTGCTTGCATCCATTCATTTTGCTCGGAGATCTGGTGACCTGAAAATTTTACATACACACTGGCCTCTCACTGATTCTTCCGATGTCTACTGAAATATATGATGATTCTTTTCCAAATCCTGCGGGAAGTTTCATTTTTCTTCCATAGTGCGACAGTGTTTTACCAGCAGAAAAGGCTCCTATCGCTAGCCGGTAGAATAGCACCCGTCTTTTAAAATTACGTATTATTGTCACATTCTCTCCTTTCAAGATTGTGGTAATGGAGTTAGTAGTCTCTATGTATTGGGTTTTAATAGTATGCTTACTAAACCATAGGAAAACTTTACATATAAGGTTGAGGTTTGGGTATCCATAAACCGGTTTTACCCAACCGCTGGCTTTTGCTAGTGCCGACACCAAGTCTGGCTGTCCTGAGTTCCTTTCTTTGTTTTCGTTTAATAGCTCACCTGGCTATGCCAGGGTGAGCTTTTGCCATCACTTGGCGTCCGTGGTTCGTCGTCCGTCCGTCCGGCGTCCGTCATAAACTTTTTTCAAAAATCTTCTCCTCCGAAACTACTGGGCCAATTTAAACCAAACTTGGCCTAAATCATCACCAGGGTATGTACTTTCAAAATTGTATCCGAGGAGTCTGAAAACTAAACAACATGGCTGCTGTTACTAAAAATAGAACATAGGGGTAAATTGCTGGTTTTGGCAAATAACTTTAAAACCGTTGCAGATATCAAATTCTGACAAGGAGTAAAATTGTTTAGAATGCCGAGATCTATCTGCTCTGCAATTTTGAAGAAAATCGGAAAACCTGTCTGAGAGTTATAGCCCTTTTTCCGTAATTTTTTCAAAATTTGCGGATTTTTTATTTTTTATTTCAAAAACTGTAACAGATTGAGGTAAAGTGTAAGTTAAAAAAAAATGTTCAGCATATCAAGATCTACATACTCTGAAATTTTGAAGAAAATCCAAAGGCCTGTGTATGATTTATTGGCCATTTTTCACCATTTTTTTTCCAATGCCATATATGGTTTTGGGTTATTTCCCCCTAAATTCTGTGTTCAAATCTTCTTTGGTTAACTTTTCACTTTTAAGCGTAAGAGAAATTCCCTACTATCACTTCATTTAGAAAATTATTTCTTTATAATTTAGAGAAAAAACAGTGTTTTTGTGCAAATTTCTGCAA
>MJUU01004528.1:57019-94593 GCA_002080025.1 Modiolus philippinarum | reverse complement strand
AAACGTTTTTTGAAAACCTACGGCTTTTCCCCATAGTTAACTACTATCTGTGCTTTCATTTTTCTTTTCTGTGACGTATTTGTGTGGTGTCTTTGTATCTTTGTTTTTCCGAGGGAGATCTCTGAAAGTAGTATGAAAAGGCCGATTCTGCCGCACCTACCCTTTTCAAGGGGAAATCCTGCATAGGACCCCCACCCCGACGTTCAAATGCAAACAGACGGTATTCATATTGAGCATAGGGTAAATACAAGAATGGCATATGTTTTCGCTGATAGACAAGTCGCCCCAGAGGATAAGGACACCCTAAAGAGAGGTGTGTCAGCTCCACAGATTGATATAAATACACTAGTGATAAGATGGATCGCTATTCTGACTTTTTCGCTGGAAACCAGGATGACCTGGATCAGTCCTTCCCTAGTCATACCCAGCCCGTCTCGTCTCAAGAGACCTCCACACCTTCGTCCAAGACCGTCAGCTTCATTAAGATTGTTCTGAAAGATGAAATCATCAAACCCCGAAGGCAGCAGCAATGCCCCAGACCTGACGCAGGTGGATGAGCACACTCAGCAATGTCAAAATTGCGGGGCGGAGCGAGTCCATCGAATTGAGCAATAAGGGGAGCAGAAGACCACCTGCGGCGCCCCACTCAAGAGGAAAAAGGGGCAGTTCTGCAAGAGCAAGGCCGGGAAGAATGATCTCTGCTGGAGGAATAATAGGCAACCACGCGAGACAGAAAAGAAGGAAACCATGCCCGTCGAGGGTAAGATAGTGTTCAAAGAGACCATGAAACTCTCCGCCAAATAGCCGAGGATGAGGGTCTGAGGAGGTCAGCAGGAAAAACAAACCCAGCGACCAAAGAAAATACCTATATCACCCTTTTTTCGATCAGACATGACTACCCTCACCCCATCATCTGACCTCGAATTGGAGATTGCCTTCATGATGGAGAAGGTCAAGGAAAATATGGCTAAGTACATGCGGGAAGGGAGCGGGTGGACGTTCGGACACATCGAAAAGCTAGAAATCCATCTCAACCAATTCAAGCCACTCAAGGGGGGCTCCTTCATACCAACCCCATCGGCTCTCGCGAAAAAGAAGGCGATCATCAATGTGAAAAATGAAGATGATCGCTGCTTCCAGTGGGCAGTGCTGGCGGCCCTTCATCATGAGGAAGTCGATCAGAAATCCACCAACCGCGTAGGTCAGTACAAGAAATGGGAAGATGAGTTAAAATTCGAAGGCATTGACTTTCCAGTCTCGCTCAAGGCGATCGATAAATTCGAGAAGCAGAATTCAAACATCAACGTCAACGTCTATGGCTTCGATGACGTAAAGAAGGGTGAAGATGAGGAAGAGGATCTTCAGATCTACCCCATCAAGGTATCCAAGAATACGGGCTCCACCCACGTAGACCTCCTCTTCCTGACTCGCGAAGGCAAGCAGCATTACTCCTGGATCAAGAGCCTCTCTCGACTTCTGAGCTCCTAGGTGACGGAGCACGGTCATGAGCTTTTCTTCTGCCGCAGATGCCTTTCCCACTTCTCCAGGCAGGATATCTTGGACGAGCATATGGAATATTGCAGCCAGAAGGATGCGGTCAGGATCGAGATGCCGGAAGAAGGGGCCGCCATAGCCTTCCGCAATCACAAAAAGATGATGAGAGCTCCATTCGTCATGTATGCAGACTTTGAGTGCTTGCTTCACGGAGAAGCTCAGCACCTGCCAGTCGGATCCATCACACTCCTACACGAAGGTTTACCAACTTCAGCGACCATCGGGCTTCTGCTATCACGTAAAATATGATCATGGGGACTACAAAGATCCGGTCGTCTACTACGGTGAGGATGCGGCCAAGAAATTCATGCAGTGCATCGAGGAGGAAGAGCGGGCAATCGGTAAGATATACGAGGAGACCAAGCCCATGGTGATGACCGACGAGGACAAGGAGAGCTTCGCAGAAAGCACGCACTACCACATTTGCGGGGATGAATTGGGAGGGGATAAGGTTCGGGACCACGACCATCTCACCGGGAAATTTCGCGGCGCAGCACACAACCAGTGCAGTCTAGATTTCCAGCTCCCGAAGCACGTCCCCACCTTTTTCCACAACTTGAGCGGGTATGATTCCCACATATTCGTCAAGGAGATTGGATTCACTAAGGGTAAGATCGACTGCATCCCCAATACCGATGAGAAATATATCAGCTTCTCCAAGAAGGTGGATAATTTGGAAATGAGATTCGTCGATTCGGTGCGCCTCTTACTCAGCTCGCTGGATAATCTAGCCAAGAACCTCACCCCCGACCAATTCAAGACCGTCAAAGCCAGATTCGGCGATCGCCACGAGCTGATGATCCGGAAGGGGGGTATTCCCTACGATTATATGGATGGGCCAGCCAAGCTGGAAGAGACTCAGCTCCCACCCCAAGAAGCCTTCTACAACACACTTTCCGGGGAGGGCATCACCGACGAGAACTACGCGCACGCCCAGAGGGTCTGGGAGGCCGTCCAGTGCAAGACCCTACGAGATTACCACGATCTCTACCTAGAAACCGACGTCTTACTGCTGGCGGATATCTACGAGAATTTCAGGAACATCTGCCAGACTCACTATGGGCTTGATCCTGCCAACTACTACACATCTCCCGGATTGTCCTACGACGCCGCCCTCAAAACCAATGGGCAAAGATTGGAGCTTCTTTCCGATCTAGATAAGCTGATGATGTTTGAGCAGGCGACCAGAGGAGGGGTGGCCATGATCTCTCACAGCCATGCTCAGGCCAGTAACCCCTACCTGGAGAGCTACGATAGATCCCAGCCCACCAAGTATCTCACCTACCTCGATGCCAATAATCTGGGTGGCGATGTCACAGCCTCCTCCCACGGGGACTTTGAATGGGTGGAGCCGGAGGAGATCGACGAGATTCTCAGCTATCCCGACGACCACGAATATGGCGCCATGGTAGAATGCGATCTCGAATATTCGCAGGATCTTCACGACGCCCACAACGACTACCCTCTCGCGCCCGAGAACGTAGAGATCGGCAAAGTACGCAAGCTGGTGCCTCATCTAGGCAAGCGTGAAAAATATACGCTCCACTATCGAAATCTCAACATGTATTTGGAAATTGGCATGAAGCTTACGAAATGCCGTCGGATCATCAGGTTCAGGCAATCCCCATGGCTCAAGCACTACGTGGATCTGAATACCGCTCTTCGCGCCAAGGCCAAGACCGACTCCGAGAAGGATTTCTTCAAGCTCATGGTTAACTCAGTCTTTGGCAAGACCATGGAGAATATCCGGAAGCGCGTAGATGTCAGATTGGTCACCACTGAGAAGCAGGCCCTGAAGCTCGTGGCCAAGCCCAACTTCGATCGTCGAGTGGTCTTTACCGAGAATCTAGCAGCCGTCCACATGAAGAAGACCAAGCTGAAATTTGATAAGTCGATCTACCTTTGAGCCTGCATCTTGGATATTTCGAAGCTCCTCGTGTACGATTTCCACTATGGATTCATGAGGAAGATGTACGGTGATCGCGCGCGGCTTTTCTTCACCGACACCGACAGCTTGGCCGATGAGATCAAGACCGACGACTTCTACCAGGATATCACTCCGCACGTCCAGGCCAAATTCGATACGTCCAACTACCCGGCTCAGCACCCCTCCGGCATTCCCACCGGCAAGAATAAGAAAGCCCAAGGGGTATTCAAGGACGAGCGCGGCGGCAAGATCATGACCGATTTCGTGGGGCTACAGGCGAAGCTATACGCCTTCAAGATGGATGACGGTCAGGCCATCAAGAAGGCAAAGGGAGTCACCAAGAGCATCACCAAGCGCAGTATCGACTTCGAGGACTACAAGCGATGCCTCACCACTAAGCAAGAGATCCATCGTCCGATGAATATCATCCGGAGCCATCTCCACCAGATCTACGCCGATGAGATCAACAAGATCGCGCTCTCCGCCAAAGACGACAAGCGTCACATCCTTCCCGACGGCATTAGCACCCTCGCCCACGGACACTATCGAATCGCAGAGGCCCGCAATTGAGGCTCTGACGAGTGCGGATGCAGACTGCCCATATCTAGATAAATGAGCAGCATACGAGTGCATGACATCTTCCTCTCCCACCAGCTCCTCTCGAATCTAGAGCTGGAGGAAGCTGCCAAGGCCCTGAGAATCCCTCGATTTAGATGGGTATTCATGCGCAATGCATTACCACCCACCTCACACCCAATCGAATACTGCATCCTGAATCACGACGATCGCGATGGCCCCGGCACGCATTGGACGTGCTGGCATAAGCATGGAAGACTCAAAATCTACTATTTCGATCCCTACGGCTTACCCCCACCCAACGAAATCGTCGACTATCTGAGGCCGGAGATTCGATATAATACCGATGAGCTTCAGCGTCGCGGTGACGTGGTCTGCGGGCACTTTCGCTTTTACGTCTTGAAGCTTCTTTTGGAAGGTCGGACGCTCAATGAGGTCATCTTCGGCCTATAGGTGGATAAGTTTGGATCTCACTCTAGGAACCGCATGCCCGTTTGGTGGATGCTTCAGGATCTCGATATGAACGATCATCGCATCATCAGTCTTGGATTGCCGCGGGATAGCTCGGACGCCGTGACGAAGAAATGGGTCAATCAGCAGCTGAAAGAAAGTATGAAAGACACGACAAGCTAGATTTGGAAATAAAGCAGATGCAGATGACCATCAAGCGGATGCAAAGGGAGTACGACGCAACCTCAAAGACCTAGCTAATTACCGTAGAAGACGGCAAAGTCGATAAGTTGGAGTGCGTCTCGACCAGTGGCGGTTTGATGACTACGAACCTAGACATGCAGAAGTAACGCGTGCTAAAATCTCCCACTCCCCCAGACTTACAACGAGCCCATCACCAAAGCCGTCTACGAGCGCCTGCAGGTGGATTTAGACGCATTAAGGGTCTTCGTCGAGCTGAAGCATGCGTAAATCAAAACTTTTTGGTCTCCTTTGATCGAGACCGGAAGCCTGCTGAGGATCATTGCCAGTCGGACTCTTTGACCCATGAATTGAAAGATGCTGGATATCCCAGACACTTCACGAAGATTTCCGTGACCCCACCTTTGGTTCGTCGTCGCAGGATATCCTCGATGCGATAGACATCTTGGTCGGTGCGCTGGAGCTCGGGCTCGTAGAAGGATCCCTGGATCCTCTCACCGTGGAAATCCTTGAGACGATAGATCGGCGGCTGCATCGCTAGGGCCTGAAAGATGATGAAGACCTCCGTCCAGCGCGGAGTATATCCCTTCTCGAAAGTGCCCTTCCTCTTGATGATCCGGACTTTATCGCCGACGTCGAATCGATGAGGCTTCATGGGTAGGAGATCTCCGTAAAGATTCCAAAAGACTTTGCCCTCGTGCTCTTTCTTGCTGGCGGCGGTTGGAGTCATTTTGATGGATCGATGCTTGGTGGTATTATACTGGCGAACGAGATCATCCAAGACGGGAAGGCAGGTGCGCGTAGAATTGATTGAGAAGTATTTAAACATCTTCTCCTTCATGGTACGATTCCAGCGCTCCACCACGCTCGATTTCTCCTCATTCTCCGTAGAGTAGAGCTCGACGTCGTGCTTCTGGGGCAGATCCTTTATCTCACGATTATAAAATTCCGTGCCCTTATCGGTCCATAGCTTCTCGGGCTGGCGCTCCTTGAAGACGGTCCGGAAGGCATCTCGCACCGTTGCACCTTTCTTATCTTTGAGCGGCATCAACCAGCCGTACTTGGAGAAGACGTCGATGATGCTCAATGGGTATTTGAAGCCTCGATTATCGCGGGAGAAGGCGCTTATATCTACGAGATCGGCTGCCCAGGTCTCGTCCACCCCACCTACCACCACGCGGCGCTTCTGGAATTTGCGTCTGACTGGCTTATGCAGCTCTTCGGCTAGCTCATCCGACCATCTTACTTTTTTTTCTTCAAGCCCAGCCCAAATCGTGCCTTGTTGCCGATGATGGGTCTCATGATACTTCGATCCATGCGCTCGCGGGCCGTGGGCTGCTGGATGCCGTCCAGCTCCTTGAGCATGGGCTTATCGCAAATGGAATTGGGGCGGCCGTATCCTGATGCTGAGCATTGCAGAGATCGTGGTGATAGGAGGCCTTATCCACGCGATTGATTGGCATGGACCAGGGTTTGGGGGCGCCGTCTGACTTCAGACGCGTATGAAGCCTGGTGCCGGGGCCGGTGAAATCATGCCCCGGTAAGTGCATTTCTACGGGCAATGCGATTGAGCATCTTTTTCCAGTGCCCGGCGCCTGACGCATCTATAAATTGGGACTTCTTGGAGCCGAAGATCTCAATCCTCCGCGGCTGCTTCCAAAAAGCTTTGACCAGTTGCTGGATCGCCTCGATCTTTGCACCGCCGCCTACCAGGCTGGGAATAATGGGGTGTGCAACGAAATCGTGGCCATCTTCGACGCAATGAGGAAATCCAAGCATATCAGCAGGTAGTAGTACGAGAAGCTGCATCGAAAGCTCCTCTAATAAATTTACGATGCCTTTAGTAGTGAATCACGGTTATCGCCGGAGATATGCAGTCGGTGGCGAGGATTATTCGATACCATCGCCAGTCTTGCCGGACGAGTATTCACCTCTTTTCGCCGCGAAGACGTTGGGAAGCAAGGCCGTGAGCGCCGCTTCCAATGCAGCCATCAAGGGTTTGGAGACAGGAGCGACGAAGGCAGTAGACCACGTCGTTCATCGAGTGACCCCAGCACCACCTGCCGCCAAGACCAAGAGAACCAGTCAGCAGCAGGTCCGCCTCAATAATCTGATCTCGGGTGGTGGCATCGCAACCATCGACGACTTCGTTAAGCGCTATAGATAAATATATGATGGCTGATATGCTTACTATCACCGAAGGACTGACTTTCGATGAAATTCTCCATGAGTATCAGGTTCACGAATACGAACCTCAAGCCGGGGCTCAGCTGAATAATGCTGGTACGGAGATCCGCATCAATATCGAGACTCAGGATCTCTTCCTCCATCCCGCAGAGAGTTATCTCTTGATCGAAGGCCGACTCATGAAGAACGATGGGACCGCCAACGCCGACGCTAATCTAGTATCGCTCATCCATAACGCCGCCATGTATCTCTTTCGTAGCATCAGCTAGCGACTCTCCGGCCAGCAGATTGAACACCTCAATAATCCCGGCATCGCCACCACCATGCTGGGGATACTGACGCACCCCGACGACTTCTCCAAATCGCAAGGTCTGAACCAGCTATGGTTCAAGGTTACCTCCCCGCCGCCGGATTTGCCGCGCGGAAGGCATACGTCATCGCCAAACCCACCAGTAAGGGATCCTTCTCGTTTACCACCCCCTTGAAGCATATCTTCGGTTTTGCCCAGGTCTACGATAAGTTGGTCTACGGATTCAAGCATGAGCCCAATCTTGTCCGCGCCTCGGATAATGACGCCATCTTTCGGTATGCTGCCAATATCAACGATCCTGGCAAGATCGTCCTCAGCAAGCTGTCCTGATTTGTCCCCCACGTGATGCCCTCCGACGACCAGAAGCTGTGGCTCTATGAGACCATCGAGAGCAAGATAAAGCTAGATATCGGCTTACGCGTGATTCAATCGCCGTCCCCGAAAACAATAATTTCACCTGGCGACTCTCCACCAGAAGCAGCCCCGAAAGACCTCGATGGGTGATCGTCACCTTCCAGACCGATTAAAGTAACGATCAAGAAGCCAACCCCGCCATCTTCGACCACTGCCGATTGCGAAATACCCACGTGACCCTCAATGCCGATCGCTACCCCACCGTGGATTATAATGCTAGATTCACCCAATGCAGGATCGCTAGGATCTATAAGGAGGTCGCTGAATTCCGCAAGAAATTCTACGGCATGGAAAGTCTGCTGAGCAATAGTGGCGTCAATCCCTCCGACTCCATTGATCTCTATCCCCTATTCATCATGGACGTGAGTTATCAGTCCGAGCGGTTGTAACATTCGACCGTGGATATCCAGATCCGAGCAGACTTCGATCAGAACGTCGCCGCCAATACCCAACCATACGCTTTGGCCTTCTCCGATCGCATCCTTCAATTCGAATCCGATGGCCAGAAGATGAGCGTCGTATTTTAGACTGAAGCTGAGTTCTGCAATAAATAAATGGACAAAATTCATATTCATTTACTGTTTGCCATCCGACCCGCCGAAGTCTTCGCCAGAAGCACTACAACGGCCTGGAAGATTGGAAGCAGAGACTGGTATCCGCTTTCTACGTCGCCACCTGTAAATAAATGGACGCTTCACTTTTGCGGAAAATCGCGATCAATACCGAACCCAAGCATGTGTTCTCATTCATCGTCTCTGGGGACGATAGTCAGATCTTGACCCGTTTCAACCCAACCATCCAACTGCACGAGGAGAAATCTTACGAGATGGCCCTCTTAATCTGGAAACGTACTACTCCATCCCCAACAGCCATGCCGGAAATAATTCTTTCCGCTACTCCCCAGACGAAGGTGCCCACTGGTTTCCCATCGCCCTGAGCACCGGCTTCTATGGCATCGACGATATCAACGACGAGATCCAGCGGCAAATGCGGCTCAGCAAATTCAAGGCTAAGATCCTTCTCGATGCCAACCGCGCGACTCTGAGAGCAACGCTCACCCTCGCCAGAAGCTACCAAGTGGATTTCGATGAGCCCAATAGCCTGAATACGGTGCTTGGATTCGATCACCGAACGTATACCTATGACCTCAGAACGAATTTATACGTAGAGAGTGAGCATATCGTCGATATCATCAGCATCAATAGCATCCTCGTGAATAGTGATATCATCCACGGCAGTTATGTCAACGGCACCCAGCAGTCCACCATCTATAGTTTCTTTTCCGGGGTCGATCCAGGCATGAAGATCATCCAGACCCCTAAGAATCTGATCTACTTACCCGTGACCCTGAAGACCATCAACCACATGCAAACCTACCTGACCGATCAAGACGGTCGCCCCATCGATCTGCGAGGGGAGCATCTCACCAGCCGCTCTCATCTGCGTGAGGTATAAATAAATGGATTATCAAGAGTACGGTCTCAACTTGACGAAGGGTCAGGCAGAGAAGATCCAGCGTTCGGAAAAGAAGGGTTACCCCGTAAGCGTCCGATTGCTGCATGCCAACCTATCTGGTGGGTATAAGATGTCCCTCACTCAAAGGCAGATCCAGCGCATCACCAAGCTCTTGCAGGGTGGTAAGGGTGGTATGGTCTTGGAGATGAGCCCAAAGCAGGTGAGGTATAACGTAAAGGAAGGTGGATTTCTCCCAATGCTTGCAGGTCTCGCCTTTGCTGCGCTACCTATGCTAGCCAAAACCGTGCTGCCTGCTTTGGGTGTGGATGCCTTGAGCGGTTTGGGTAGTGCAGCCATCCAAAAAGCCGTGGGATTCGGATTATATCTCAAGAAGGGTGGAAAAGTATGCTGCGTGAAACCCCAGGGTCGTGGTCTGCATCTCAGCCCAGATACTTTGCCCAATACTTACGGCGATGGATTGTACTTGAAGAGTTGAAGTCGGCTCTACGATGGTAGTGAATTGATCCTTGGCCCCAATATCCCCTTCAAGAGTACCCCCCTGCTAGGCATGCTCCTATAAATAAATGGACGAAGTGGATGCCAGTCATATCAAATGCATAGAAGAGGAGCTCTTCTCAGAAATCCAGAGATATGAGCATGCCTTGAAATCTATAACCGACTGGATAAGGTCGTCCCCATTGCCCTGGGTGCGTGTTCTGTGGGCAGTCTATTGCTGACCAGTGGTACGATGGGCTCTGCTCTGTCCGGTGTGGGTGCTGTGGCATCCATTCCCCTGGGTTCCCTCGCCTGTCTGTGTGCTACGGGTAGTATGGTCCTGTCTTATTCTCACGCCGAGTCGCCAAGAAGAAAAAGAAGCATCGAGATACCGTGCGACTAGCCAAAACCTATAGGTCCCAGCTGGCAGGTGAAGATGGTGCTCCTGCAGTCTGCCTGAAAAATCATTACGATGAGAAGGATCAGCTTCGTCAACCTTCTGCCCCAATTAGTGAAGAATTGAACGCGCATGTGCCGTAGGGAGGGTTCTTCCAATCGCGCCTCGCTCGGCTACGCCTCGCTCTCAGCTCATTCCCGAACCCTCCAGATCGAAAAAAATTTCCCAATCCACTTTGGATTGGGAAATTTTGCGTCTTTACCCCTAGCCCTCTGGTATTTTTTTACTTCCTCACCAGATCGTATGAGAAGTAGTGCTGATTGGATTTCTTGCTCAGCTTGAATCCGGTGCTCCGAACGAAAGCTCCTTGCAAGGGACGCTTTTCTTTGTTTAGCGTGGGGCAGGCCCATGCCTTGGTGGTCTCCCCTTTTTCGATTTTTCAGAGTGAGAATTTTACTTTTGCCAAATTTTCCTTCCACTTCTACCACCTCCAAGATCTTATAGATCACTCCTGTGGACAAGTCCTTCCATTTGAGGGCTTCCTGATTCTGGTCCTGCATCCTCTCCTGAAAGGCGTCTTCGCTGATAAAGTCGTCAACGAATCCATTGTGTACGAAAGTCATATTCTTGCACTTACCCTATGCTCAATAGGAATACCGTCCGTTTGCATTTGACCGTCGGGGTGGGGGGTCCTATGCAGGATTTCCCCTTGAAAAGGGTAGGTGCGGCAGAATCGGCCTTTTCATACTACTTCTGAATGTATTTCCCATGGTGTCAAAATTCAATTGTTTCCGCTGACAGTCATTTTGGATAAGGCACATTTTTACAATTAACAATCCAAGCACTCGAGTTTTCTAGTCGTTTTATAGCCCCGAGAGGATCTCTACATATTTTTTCTCACAGGGGCAGATGTTAAATTATGTTCCCCAGTGGCCACCATCATCTTTGATATAGTTGAGATCAACCAAGTATGATTGTCACGGGCATCATTGAATTCAATTGGTCATATTGTTTCTGAGTAAAAAGAACAATTCAACATAGGATCCAGTTTTGAAACATATCCCTCTCTGTAAGAAGCGAACCTGGAAAATAGCCATTTTACATAGAATGACCCAAGGACGATTATGGTCAATTTTTGTTCCAGTTTACCAAGTAGATCTCTGAATGTGTTTTCGCAAAAGGTCCAATGTGAAATCATGTTCCCCGCTGGCAACCATCTTTTTTACGGAGGACGACATACACCCAAAGACTATTGTGACCAAGTTTGGTTGTAATTTGCCCAGCAATTTCAGAGGAGATCTTTGAATAAAAAATTTAATCCGAACAGACGACGAATGGACAGTGGAAGCGGTTGGAAAAGCTAGCCTGTTAGCTTCGAAAGGGAGGGGCAAATAGCAAAGAAAGGAATTTTAATGTATTTTGACATAAATTTTTTATTCAATTATTTATTTAAACAAAAGAAAAGTTATTGATGAATTGCTTTTTGTGGCAAAACGACACAGCAATATTCCGCCTATGATCCGAAGACGAGAATGATTCATAAAAAGTGACTGAGGTACCTAAAACATGTAAAAGGAAGAAAAAATGAATGTAGTCGACGAGGACTTACGAGATAGGAACTCTCGTGTAATTGAAGGCGGAAAATATCTTCTCAAATACCAGTGAGACGGAGTGGCTGGATTCTTGATCTATTGAAATAAATATTTACCACATAATATTTATGAAATTGAAGTATACATAAATTTAATTCTTCCTACATGACAAGTCTTTAACTAAATTTTAATTGACAAAGACAATTAACTTGAAGCGCTACAACAAATTGAATATAAACCACCCTTGGCTCAACAGTGTCCATTAATTAGTGATTCCCTATCACTGTATTGATGTATTGATTTCTTTTCGTATAGTCATGATCAGAAATGTATTCCGGGTTGAACACAACTCAGAAGTCCCTTATTAGGCACTGTTGCTAAATGAAGAAGGTATTGTTCCAGACAAGCCAGTGGGTAGATAGATGCATTTTCCACGATCCGTTTTTCTCTCGTATGGCTGCGAATTGTGTACCGTGTATAATGTTTGAAGTACCATCATATATAAGCAAACATATACTCAGCAAAGATCCTACCCTGCGTCATGAAAAAGTAAAATAAGCGATACAAATCTGAAACTTGGCTCCGTACTAGAGTATGATCCGCAGTAGGATACTTAGGGTTTGAAATTTCAGTCAAATCCCTTTGGGGCAAAATTATGGGCAAAAATTCGTTTTCGCGATATCCTAGAATTGAAGAAATCTACAAGGCCATTTGGGCTAGAAAGTTGAAACCCAGGAATCGACTCGTATAATATGTAGCAACTTCACAGAGAGTGTCGGAATATTTGTATGACTTCTCAGGGCATTACCATTAGGGGTCCAAAAAAAAAAAACGAAAACCGACCCTATTAAGCTGGAACTCCTCTTGTAATGACCGATGATTGTCACTCTATTCAAAGTGCGAATCTACAAATTTATTTGTTACCGCTCAGGTCATGATTTTTACCATACACAGAGAGAATTGTGGGAATAATGCGACTATGTTTACATCAGACAAAAACAAGAATCTTGATTTTCGGTAAGCAAACAGAAATTGTTCAATCTTAATGAGTAACAATGGTGCTAAAAACATATAGTTATATTTTATTTAGTTTTTTAATATCAATGATAAAACGCTTAATTAATCTTGTTTATCTCTAGAAAAAATGTTATAAAGACCTTCTTGAACTTACTTCGAGGTATAAATATAAAAATACCAAAGTTACTGTGAATTTAGTTTCTGCATATACGCATTTCGACAATGTATGTCTCTTCAGTACAGATCAAATCAAAACATGAGGAAAGCCATATACCCAAATATGTGTAAAGGCTGACAGAGAACAAATTACCAATATGATCTTAATAGTAAAGCCAAAATCGGCAAAGGACAAAGCTATGCGAGAGGGAGATACTTATTTTTTTTTAATTTTGATACTGCAAGTTTCGAAATAAATTCGGTTTTCGGGCAAGTATCGAAGTACTGGCTACTTGGTTGGTGAATACCCTCGGGGACTAACAGTCCACCAGCAGAGGCATCAGTCCAGTGGTAATAAATAACAAAATACCAAAGTTATTGTGAATTTAGTTTCTGCATATACGCATTTCGACAACTTATGTCTCTTCAGTGCAGATCAAATCAAAACATGAGGAAAGCCATATACCCAAATATGTGTAAAGGCTGATAAAGAACGAATTACCAATATGAATACATTTTCTTGTCATTTCGATATAAGTGTGAGTTAAGCTCATTGTTGAAGGCCTCATGGTGACTTAAAAATGAAGAACAACAATAAAAGCGTTGTTCCTTTGCTTGTTTTTACCATGTATTTGTAGAGACTTTGTCTCATGTACATTTACTCTGTATCCTTGCGTCGTTTATTTATCATGTATTTGTGGAGACTTAATTTGTCCACTGTGCATTTACTCAATATACCTTCATTGTTTATTTAGATATACTGAAATTAATGGTCACGAATCATTAATGTAATACTTAGTAAACTTATTACATTTTAATATTTTAGTTTCATCATTGCAATCTAACTGCAATCTTTCTCTTCCATCATTCTGAAAAATAACAAATGCATATATGAATATTTAATTTGTAAATAACATTATGCTTTGTCACTACTAAAATCCAGCAACATGGTGTTCTTTCAATAGAGAATCCGTGTTAAAATGCAAAGTCAACCATGAAACCGAGGAAACAAGTCTTAAATATTCGTTACCATTGTTTGGCTCATTATAAAACCAATATATGCACGAATTGTGCTCCGCTACTCTCAGACTTGTTCTTATGCTCCAACGAGACTGATTTTTTTTTTCAGGGATTCGTAAAGGCTCATAAAATCATTAAGATGCAAGATCCTTCAATTTATAACGAATATTGCTAAATGAATCCCATCAATCCTACTTAAAGAATGTTTGTTTCGAAGTTGACTCGTTACGCAAGAAAAAGTACCAATTACGCAAACTTTCCCACTATGCATAGATATCTCCGTGACCGCCTTATTAAACAAGGCTTCAAAAAACCGCGTCTCAAACGACCATTTTTGAGTCGTGTTCTCAACGGAAAAAGTTCTATTGCTATACGAAAAAATTCAATACATATATTACCTTATAACAATTAATACTGTTGAACTAAAGGTAATTTATAGTCAATCTATTTGTAGCGCTTCGGGTTAATTGTTTTTGTCAATTAAAATTGAAAGTTAAAGAATTTTCATATAGGAAAAATTATAACTAAACTTAGTTTCTGCATATACACTATTTTCTAAATAGTTTGTTTTTATATGGTGTATTTATTTCAAAGGGTCAGGAATCCAGTCATTCCTGCTTTTTGGCATTTAATATGATCGTTTCCGCCTTCAATTATATGAGAGTTACTATCTCGAAAGACCCGTATAGCAATTGCTGTTGAGTTGCTACCTGATACTACTGCAATATAAGGGAGGTTTGACGCGTCACAAAGCCGGATGAACCCACCATTTCTTTTGAATGGGGGTAATAAAAAATTACCGAACAGAACTGTCAAAAGCCAGCCCATGAGGCAAAAGGACAAAGCAGGTGGAAATCACCGTAAAAAAGTCGACCGCAATGTTTCTGACTGGTACAGGTATTTCAAACGAAATGGGGGTTAAACCTGTTTTATTGCGCTCCAAACCTCCCCTTCCATTGCGGCAGTATCCGGTAGCAACTCAACAGCAACAGCTATTAAAAGGTCGTAGACTGTTAAAAGAAATGACCATCCCAGTATCAAGTGAAAAAAGAACCTGGAAACAGAGTTCGGACCGAAACTTCAAATTTTTCCAAAAGGGACTGATAGTTATTAAAGAACTTTTTAATGGTCGTATGAGACGGATTAAAGGTCGTACGGGGGGGGGGGGGGGTACCGCGCACGGGCGTACGAGAAATAAAATGTCATAACACGAGGAACGAAAAGTTAGAAATTAGCTTGCACGATGCCCTTTTTCAGGTTCTACGAAGCACGGAAAATAACGACCTTCCAACACGGCAACACGTGAAATAAAAGAACGGCAAACACGCTGCACGAAAATATTCCTGTGCCATCCCCTAATAAGGCGGTCACAAGGATAACTATATCTAATGAGAAAGTCTATATAATTTGTGCTAGCTCTCGCGTAACAATTCAACTGTTAGACATACACTCCGCAAGCAGGAGAAGTTGGAACATTAATGTCCATGTTAGGGAAATTGACAATTATCCCTCCGTTCGCTTAGCGAAAGCGGGGGATTATGTAATGCAGTCCGTCCGTATGTACGTACGTACGTGCGTTTGCAATGCTCCCCTATAGCTCTTGAACTATAAGAGATACAAATTTGAAACTTGACACCATACTAGAGTATGATCTGAAGTACCGTACTGTGGATTCGGAATTTAGGTCAAACGCCCTAGGGGCAAATTATGGGCGAAAACGAATTTTCACGATATCCAAGAACTGAAGAAATCTCTAAGGCCATTTGGGCTAGAAAGTTGAAACTCAGGAATCGACTCATATGATGTAGCAACTCACAGAGGGTGTCGGAATTTAGGTATGACCCATCAGGGCACGACCTCCAGGGGGTCCAAAAACGAAAAATCGATTCAGCTGGAACTCTTCTTACACCTTGAATCGCAGAAACCTTATAATAAGGTTATAAGTAACAATATGAAAGTTGTCTGTGCCGAAGGTTTCGGAATTTCGAAATTTGCCCTCAGGGCGGAAAAATGAGCGAAAATGTATTTTGAGATATCCAGTAATAAGCGAAATCTTCTGAAGTATTCATGATTAGAAGCTGAAACTTTGTATGCATGTTCCTTTATATGCATCTCCTTTGCTGATGATAAGGGACTTTTGGTACGACCCATGGAGGCATGCCCTTAAGGGGGCAAAAAAAAATGTAAAACAATCAGTACTCATCAGAACGACTGGAACTCTACGTATAATTTTGATTTTGTGGTTTATATTTTCATGTGGAATTTTTGGAATTCCTCTTTGAATCTGTTCTAAGCTTTTAGAATTTAGACCCCGGTGCCAAATTTGGTAAATTTCCTGAAAATGTCAAAGACTAATAATTTTTTAGATTCCAACATGAAGTTTTATAATTAAGCAACATTTTAAATGTCATCAGCTAATATGAACACTAGGATTCCAAAAAAATGATTCTAATTGTGGTAAATTTCAACGAACTGTCAGAGACCAATTACTTTTTGGAATTTTACCTAGAAACCATTACTTTTTTGATGCCTTTAAATTAAAATGATCATTTTCAATGGTCAGATTGCAAAAAACTTTGAGTCTAATTTTGGTAAAGTTCCTGAAACTCTCGAAGACCCAATATTATTTTGAATTCTACCTAGCAACCATATGTTTTTCAATTATTTAGAGTTATAATGACAAATTATAACTGTCAGGTTGCAAGAATCTTTGATTCTAATTTTGGTAAATTTCCTGAAACTCTCAAAGACCAATTACTTTTAGGAATATTACCTAGCAACCATATCTTTTTTGATGCCTTAAAGTTTTAATGATCATTTTCAATGGTCAGATTGCAAAAATAATTTGATTCTAATTTTGGTAAAGCTCCTGAAACTCTCAAAGACCCAATATTTTTTGGAATTCTACCTAGCAACCATATCTTTTATTCTAGTTTTGGTAAATTTCCTGAGACTCTCAAAGACCAATTACTTTTTGGAATTTTACCCAGCAACCTTATCTATTGTGATGCCTTATAGTTTTAATGATCATTTTCAATGGTCAGATTGAAAAAACTGATTCTAATTTTGGTAAAGTTCCTGAAACTTTTAAAGACACATGATTTTTTGGAATTCTACCTAGCAACCATATCTTTTTCAATTATCTAGAGTAATAATGATGATTTTCAACTGTCAGGTTGCAAGAATCTTTTATTCTAATTTTGGTAAATTTCCCGAAACTATCAAAGACCTACAATGTTTTGGAATTCTACCTAGCAACCATAGCCTTTTCAGTTTCTTTTAGTAGTGAAGATAATTTTCAATAATCAGAGTGCAAAGAAAAAACAAACTGATTCTTATTTTAGTAAATTTTCTGAGACTCTCAAAGACCAATTTCTTTTTGGAATTTTACCTTGCAACCATATCTTTTTCGATGCCTTATAGTATCAGTGATCATTTTCAATAGTCAGATTGAAAAAATCTTTGATTCTAAATTTGGTAAATTTCCTGAAACTATCAAAGACCCATTATTTTTTGGAATTTAACCTAGCAACCATATCTTTTTTAATTTGTTACAGTAAAAATGATGATTTTCAACAGTCAGACTGCAAAAATCTTTGATTCTGATTTTGATAATTTCCTAGATTTCTCAGAATCCTGTATTTTATGAAATTCTACATAGCAACCATATCTTTTTGGTGTTTTACAGTAACAATGATTGTATCAACAGAAAGAAATTTAGTTTCAAAAACACTTGTCTTTTTTTTACAAGGGGGTCCAAAAAGGGGTAGCGGGGGAATCGAAATCTTTGATTGGTCGTGTTTCATTTTGAAATTGAAATCGTCTCTTTTGTTCTAAATTTTAGTACCGAGATGAACATTTTCGAGATGCAAGTCCAAAAAGATTTAGATCTAGTGGTTTCTGTCGTTTCCTTTATCTCTACTTCTGGAAGATATATCAATGGGATCTATTTAGTAAAAGATGCATTATTAATGGAAAGAACATCATCAATGTGTCGAAAAACAAGATTGCTAGATTAGCATCTTTAATTTTATGATCTTTAACGAGTCCCTGAAGAAATTAAGTCTCGTAATAGTATAAAAACAAGTCTGCGAGTAGAAGAGTACAATTAGTGCCAATTGGTATACCAACTAGCTGTTGCTAAATAGCAAATGACAAATATATTATCAATAAGAAAATCAAGCATACTGCACATCCATTTTTCATCATAGCATACTTTCTTTTTACATAGGGTTTTGAAAAAATGTGGATTTATAACATAATACATTTTTTTAATCGACAAAGGCTTTTTGAATACTTTTGATTTGTGATTTCAGTTAATCATGATGTATATGTATGTACAATTTCGGAACTATTGCGGTTGACGATTTTTCAGTAGTTTTGCACTTGCCTTTTCTTTGTGTCCCTTGGATTTCAATTCTGTTCGATGATTTTGTCATTAACCCAATACTTCCATCATTTAAGTCAGTTATGATAGAGGGATATCGTGTAAATATCTGAGTTATAATAATGCCTTAACCCAATATTACAGAGCGGGGAAGATACAACATTGAAACTTTGTTTTATATTTCATTCAACTTTTCAAAAAGCGGGTATATATATCGGCACTATTGAGAAGAAATAAGTAGCCTGTCATCGCAAGTTCTGAACTGGTAAGATATTAAATATTTCTATTTCTCCTCAATAACACTGTCCATTTAGTGACTAGTCTAAACTACAGAGCATAACAAAATTACAACAAAAGAAGAGACATAATGTTGCTATAGAAGAAAGTAACAAAATATAAATGAAATTATTTCCAAATTCGTTTTCCATATTTTTAACTGAACTGAAAAGACATCAACTGTTATACTCTGCAATTCTTCATAAAATACAACTGATTTAATTGGCGAAAATATCTCTCCCTGACGCAGAAAAAATCCAAATATGGTTATTCCCTGTAAATTAAGTTGCAGTAAAGTTACAATAAAATAATAGAATAGAAAATTGATTTACAGTTGATCTAGTAATAACTTTTTTGATTATATTCAACTCAAATGAACTTTTTGTGCAGTAAATGGAGCAATTCGAAACAGTCTTATAATTTGTTATTACATATTGTTATTTATTCTTATTCTAGTAGCAAATACCATTTGATCGACAATACAATTATAAAATTTGACGGATAGATGTTCAAAATTAAAAAAAGGGTGAAAGTACCGATTCCGCATTTATACTACACAATGATCTGTTAAGTGGTATTCCACAGTACTATTATATATCTTATATAGATAATAAAATGGCAATGCTTTACTTCCGAAAATATTACTTTTTCAATATTTCGATGATTAAACAAACTGGATTTTATCACTGTTCACAACATCTTGGTGTGGAGTTTCGTTTCTAGCAGACATAGTGTGTGTACACAGAGTTTGTATGACAAACGTTGTTCAACAATGACGTCCCTTTGTGTCGTAATTGTATATGAAATATATATGTAAATGAAAGTATTTGGATTGAATGTATGTGGAGTCGATCCACAATTGATAAATTGCAAAACATTTATAGCGAGTATTCATGCTGTAGCTAAACACGAAGCCAAAGTTTTTTTGAAATCTAAACTGTCAATCAAATTCCAGATTAAAATTGTGGAGAGTGCGTATTACATTTGTTGAATCCTTCTAAGTAAACAACTCGTATATCATCACGTTCGAAATTCAGAATGTTTGTGTAACATTATATATGCTTATATCATTTATGACAACTGATTACCCCTTGCCCTTGCTTTGAGTAAGTGAAGTGTGTCTTCCCTTCTTTTTTTTTACCTTCATGTTGACATTATTATTTTTTTGGAGTTTAATATGTTTAAGATATGTTGTGATTTTGGCACTGGTGTCAGCATACTTAACTGTTTTTATTTTATTTGTATACTTGACTGGTAATTCCATTTACCTTTATCACAGACAGTTAATCATTACCCGCGGTATCCGATCATGCTACCCACTGAAATCAAAAATCAAATATTAAGAGACCAAAAGAGTACATCTTTCAGTCATTCCCCTAATTTCTGATGACAATGAAAATTTTACCGAAAAAAAACTTAGAAAAATATGAATGCTTAATGAATAGGTGGACTGTATTCAAAAATTAGTACCATTAAAAAGTATTCCTAAAAGTAGGGGTAGTTCGCGCTATAAAGAAAATGCAGGAATAAATTGTTATGTCTACATTCAAACAAATAAAAAACACTACACTGCAATACTAAAACAAAAGTCCAATCTTTATTGTTAAAACAATCATGTAAAAATATATATTATAGACAATTTTATAGGATCGATGGACAAAGCGAACGATAATATCTCTGAAATATTTTCAGAAAGTGTGCGAAAAATAATTTTAATTGTATTCTATGGTTGTGGCACATTTAAGCGTCACCAAATAAGTAAATATATAGGCATTTATTTCACTTTAAAATGTTTGTTTGGCAGTTTGAAAATATAAAGACAAATGTTTTTTTCTAAGAAAACAAATGAAGAAAAAAAAAGAAGTTATTTAACTGATTATCATATAGGTTGCTGATCTCATTTTTGATATAAGGGTTATTCTCAAAATTTGTCTATATTTTGAAGACAATTTTAGAAAAAAATCAAACTAGCCATTTTGTTTAAGTTTTAGGGTTTTTAAGTCCTTAATCATTTGAAGTTTGAGAAACAACAGCTCGGCATTAACTTTGAATGCATAAAAATAAATTTTAATAGAAAAATAAATCCATTGCCACCAGCCAATGTCCCTTGTGTTACTATCAGAAAAAATGATAAAAGATACGTATGTTATCAGAATATTGCCATTGTGACCCTCTTGATATAATGAACAAATGAAAGTCACTGGTATAAAATGATATTGTCTCAATTTAGTTATTTTACATCTAAGTTTTTTGAATTGCAAGTTTCTTGCGTACACGAACGGCATTAGACCTTTCAAACTTTTACAATTGATTTATTAATTATTTCAATACTAGAAATGTGTTATTCTTCAGATCATTACCTCGAACATACCCTATCTTTCCTCTTAATTTTGACCACTATGGTTGAGCTACAAATTTCTGGTTTGTCAATAAGTGGTCAGTAACACCAGGAACAATTGTGTAACACAAGGGACACAATTGGTAACACTAGTGACTTTCTACTATCAAAAATAAAATACTGTCTCAATATTTTTACATTATAATTATTTTAGTTTGATTGGTCAAAGATGGAACGATGAACTCAAGATTTACATTAAAAAAGAATCAAAATTTTAATTTGAAACATAAAAATAATACAAATTTTAATTTCAATAACACAAGGGAACATTTGGTTACACAAGGGACACTTTTTTCGAGTGCATATTAAACATTGTTTTCTTCTGAAAAAATGG
Organism: Modiolus philippinarum; assembly: GCA_002080025.1. Lineage (NCBI taxonomy): Eukaryota > Metazoa > Mollusca > Bivalvia > Mytilida > Modiolidae > Modiolus > Modiolus philippinarum. The sequence goes on along the minus strand of MJUU01004528.1, from coordinate 73,447 downwards.
TAAAGCGCTTTAATCTTTCTTACTGTATGGAAAGTAGAGGTCAATTACTTCATCTACTTGAACAGAAAATTTAAATCCAGGCACCCTGCAATCGCTAAAGCAGGTATCAATAGGGACATTTGGTAACACAAGTGACATTTGATGTCTACAGCATTATCAATTAAAAGTGTTTTTAAAGTTTTCACATTTGTATTTTTACTTTTGAAAACATCTTAGTAGTCATTTATTACTCCATTCTTTCTAAGAATAAAAAAAAAGATAACCCAAATTAATTTTAGCATGTCAACATCGATTTGTTTTTTTTGCATGTTAATGGGTCGGCTACTTTTGTTACCAGATTTTTAATAAATCTTTTAGTTTTGTAAAACTCTCGAATTAAGAAGTATAAAAATAACTGACTCATTGCTATATTTACCTTTAAATTTGCTCTGTATTCAATGGCAATATGAAAATTGAAACGTTGAGTTAGCAATAATGTATGTCCCTTATGTTACTTTAAATGTCTATTGTGTTACTTTTTTTAAATTGTCGCTTGTGTAACTGTCTGTATAATGTTTCAAAAATCTTTGCTATTGTGAATAAAGAAAAGCGTTTCCAAAAAGATGAACTAGAAAAGTATTGCACACGGGTTGAGTACATTTGGTTTTGTCTGCCTTTAAAACAAGGTTGCTTAGAATCATCTTGTCGCTGCTGATTTTACGAATTCTGTCACTAGTGTTACGTAACACAAGGGACGGTAACACCAGGAACATACTCATAACTTAATCCAATATTATTCGCATTGTATTTTCCCTTGTACAACGGGTCAGCTTGCTCTGTGATACAAATACTAGTCACAAGCTTGTGCTAAATAAATATGAACATAAATAGAAAATGCAGTAACAACAGGGACAGAAATAAAAATTACGGTGTTGCCCTGCATACATTAGAGGTAAATTTTTTGGCTTGAACAGCATCATAGTGCCTAATGGAATACTCAATACCTCAAAGATGAAGTAGTACTCCAGGAAGGCTCTTAGTTAATCAGTAAGACAGATGACCGTTTACAGTATCACAAGGGACAGGGCCAAAAGCACACGTTTTCCTGTATTTTTTCATAGAATATGTACGTGTTTGATTTCGTATATGTGTTATTTGAAAAGAAATTAATTGATAGAAAATAAATATTAAAATTTTGAATTTGAATTGTCTTTATTTTAAAATATATCTTGACATATCTTTGTTATCACGGCGAAATCACAAACAGTTTTTACCAAAATTGCCACCTTTGAAGTCAAATTAAACAAAGAATTAGACATAGAGGGATTATTTTTGTATTACAAATCACTCCATACCTTACCAATATACATCCTGCAAATTTTAAAAAGTGAAAAAAATACCGTATATTACGCATACAACCGAATAACACAAATATCGACAATTTTTGAGAATGACCCATAAAGGAAATTCAAAATTTGAAATATGAAATACTTTGTTTAACACAAGCAATGTTAATCCATGACAGGTTAAAAGATATAATAAAATGTTGTAATTAACTAAAAAATATGAGAAAAAACAGATGGTCCGTAGCCAAAAATTGCAATGCTTTCAAACGGATATAACCAAAGTCCTTAAATCTGGCAGAAATTAAATTCCAGACCAACAAAAACGATCGTCCTTAACATTCTTTATATGCATTTTCTATGACAAATTTCAAACAGCCATTGTAAATTATTTTATAAACATTAAGTTAAAAAATAATAAATAAACTAGAGGATGACATACTCCCCCCAAGCGCTAGGATAATATCAAATTGTGATTTCTTAGTAATGATATTTGTGTCTTTAAAACACATGGTGCATCTGCTAACACATGTTGAGGATCCCACAAGACACACGCTTATGTTCCCACAGGCCATACATTAAAGCAATATTGCTAAATTCAGCACTTTGAAGATGTAAAATCTAAACCCTTATTCCAAACTCATCTTAAACATATAAACAAATAATCTACAAAATAAAAATTTCCTTGTAAAATGCTGTTGGAGGAGTTGCATAGACTGTGTACCCTCTATTACTGATTCGGGAAAAAAAAGTAAAATGCACCAAATTCAAAATCCTTATCACATTTATATCTTCAATATAGGCACAAATGATCTGAAAAATAAAAACTCCCTAGCATCAAAACGACAGGAAGAGTTGTGTGCATAAACTATGACCCTATATTAAAAATGACCAAGTCAAACAACGTTTTCTTGAAAATGTAGCAAAATAAAAATCCTCTATATTAATTTAACAAAAATGACCCCAAAATGACCAAGCTCAACAATATGTATATTTTTCAGAAAAATGTACCAAAATCAAAATCCTTCAAAAATGCAAATTTTCAATATTGGTACAAATTACCTGCAAAATAAAAACTGTAAGAGGAGTTGTGCGGACAAACCATGTCCCCCCATATGACGGACAGATGGACAGGGGTAAAACAATATGCCCCACTTTTCGTATAGCGGGGGCATGAAATTAAAATAAAGATAGAATGTTCATTGTATGATTGATTATATTCATGTATCTTTTGTGTTACTGGCATATTGTATGAACTTTAAACCTATTCCCAAATGTCAAATTTTCCTCTGTATAAATGTATTTGCCGTTTATTATGCAACTTTGGTATTTATTGCATTTTGAAACCATTGGGCCGGTGCCACTGCTGGTGGACAAGAGGTCCCCGAGGGTATTCACATGCCCAATAGTCAGACTTGTCTGACATGAAAAAATTACCTTGCGTTTTATAGAACTTTACTGTTTATATCTAAATTCTAATCCCCTTAAATATACCGGTGGATGTCCTTGGTACTGGATTTGGCCTCCTATTTCGATATTTTTGGTAATGAGTACTTCTTTTTAGACTGCTTTTGGATTATGGCTTTCCATATTGTTTGATTCAAATGCTGCTGATGAGAGGTTACTCCTTGAAACACGTGTACAGCATAGCAAAATTTGCCGTTTATTATGCATTTTGGTATTTATTGTATTTATTCACGACTCAGATTTACAAATATTTGAATTGCTTTTTTTTGTCACGGCATATTATTACTTGATTATTTACTGATATACAGCTACATATATAACTTTGTCCCTATAAAATCGCATTTCTTTGTGGAATTAAAAAAAGACCATTTGCACTCTTTACATTGATTGACATATTCCACTTAGATATATAAAATTTATTAGAAGCCAGAAAATAAATAAAATTAAATAAATCTATAAATACACTGAAACTTACAATTGCATGCTTTATTAGTTATTTGATGGAATACCCTGCTGGATGTCGTCAGTTTTCTAAAGTATCGAACTTTGGAACTCCAAACACCACGACGTTTACGTTTATATCCATTTGAGGAAATTCCATTAACTTCTCCCCAGTCTATCCCATTTCCTATCCCGACTGCATAAACTTTAACTCCACTGTTTTTTAATTTGCGGGCTGCTCTTAAAGTTTTTCTCTTGTGTTGTGACTTGCCATCAGTAAAGACAACTGCTAACTTTGGAACCCAAAAGCGATGACCTTAATAACATATAATTATTTATGTTTACTTTATATTATGGAAAAATCCAATATGATGAGAAAAACAAAACAAAACTACAATACACTAGCACAGCAGAATTAATCCGATTGCATGACTCCTTTCCTGATTTCCAGAAAAGGGGCTTAAATTCTTATTTGTTAAGACTGTATTGGATATTTGTTCTCTATGAGCGTAAAACCACCCATTCTATTCGTTTTATTGGTCTTTCTAAATACTTTAACTTGATCTGTACTGAAGGGACAAGGTGTTTAGAAAGCCACCTTAAAGGTTGTCTTTCTATATTTTTAATAACATAACTACATTTATCATATTTTTATAGAAAATAACAATAAAATTTTACCCCTTGACAATACTGTCGATTATTGATATTAAGTCTACAAGCCACAGACCCCATTTAATTTCGTAGTGTATTCTAACCAAAATCGCACCAGCTCAAACGGCACGAAATACACGAAGTACACGACAATATCGTCTGTTGTCTCCTTAAAATTTAATTTTCATGCGTGACACTTCCATAAAGTGAAAGTTACGGCAGGAATATTGACCGTTGAATTTAGGCCACTTTACGACTGCCTGCTCAAGAAAGCGTTTAAAGTCATAATTCCGGCACGCTTCAATGCGAAAAATCTTACAAACATGATAATTTTGCACAAGAAAGCAATTAAAAAATGAAAATAATGCATTTTTAATGGGATCTGTAGCCTGTGTGGAGATATGACTTTTGTTATCAACTGTTTCCGGTTGATTTCAACTGCTTCCGGTTCATATCACACGCTAGATTCGTAACTTTATTACCAGTCATTTCTGTTATATATTTTTAGCTTATAGTGCTCAAAACTAAAATTTGCTGAAATCATCTTTGAAATAAATATTCAATTTACATTTAAAATTTTACACAATACTAGAATTTTCGCCTGGAAAGAAAAAGCTGATTTTCAAATCTCTTTACAATTCAATGTTTACAGGTTTGATCTCTAAATTTCGATTTCTGATATCGCGTATGACATTGGAGATGAATTTCCAGTTTTGAAACATTTGATGAAAATATCAAAACATGCCATTTTTCATATCAGACCCATTATCAGCCCATGGTCAAATTCATCCGTCGAGCCTGGCTCTTGGGCTATTCTTACCTAGGGATGATAATTGGTCTGATATGAAAATGACATGATATAATTATAGATTATAACATGGCATTTTTCATATCACACCCTTTATCAGCCTAAGGTCGTAATATCAGGCCGAGAGCCGTCAGGCTCGAAGGGTGATTTTTATGACCGGGGGCTGATGAAGGATGTGAAATGAAAAATGACATGTTATGATATTTTTATCATATACTTCAACTGTAATAGAAATTTACATCTGAAAAAAAAAATATTCATACTCAAAAAATGCAGTATTAGGATTTTTTTTATTATATTTAATTTGATATGACGATATTGTATGCAATGTTTAACGTTTTACGGAAATACACTGACTTGCGCGTGATAAAGCTCCCGAGTAGTGACGGAAAGGCATGCGATAATTACTGGAAGCAGTTGATAACGATGTCATATCAGCCCGCTTTGTCAATTCTAGTTGAAATCATCTGGTTTTATCTAATCATATTTTAACTAAGTATATCTTCTTCAATTGATTTGGTAGGCGACTTACTATAAAAGTAATTGCGCCTTTGCACGTTATGTATCAGTGAATATTCTCACTATTGTCAAAAAATGTTTTGTTTTTGTTTTACAGTGAATAAGTTGTATGGCGAGTTTATTATACACACTTATTAGAAATCGAATGTTTGATCAAGTTAAACTGTTCAATCATTTTTAGGACAGTCATTAAATATATCTTTCGTGTTCATAAGTGCAGATTAGTTGTTTACAGTAATACATACATATTTGTCCTACATAAAATTATGTTAAACAGCTTTAAAAATCTGTTTTAAAAATGAACAGATTTTGGATTGCGTAAAAAGGGTCCCCTTTACTATACATCTCCTAGCACAAGATCCTATTGTAGCCCCATATTTTTGAAATATTATATCCAACTTTAATAACTGTAGTTTCTGTGTATTAGGAGGGCGAGGAAGGTTATCTTCCCCGCGCTCCCACTACCAGACAGCTGATAAGTGCAAGCATGGGGTTGGATACAATACTATTTTTTTTTCCATTGCTATGTTTATTTAGGTACATAATTCCAGTCCCTAATTAGGATCATAGTGCGAGGTCCGAAGAACTAAGACAAGTACTCCCCTTTCGCCAAGAGAATAACATTACAAAAGAATGTTTTAATTTATTTTAGTACTGGCCTACTTCTTCAATGCGTCAATTGAGTAAATATATACCAAAATTAAAGAAGTTATACTGATATCAGTGATCACTACAAGGATACCCGCTGTACTTGCAGGGATCACTCCTGTCAAAACCTAGTGTATGTAAGATGGGAAGAAAAAGTACTGAAAAAATGTGATACCAGTATTTGAAACAATCATTGTAGTTATTTATTGGGGGTACACTTCCTATCAGCAAAACATCAGTATATGTCAAAAATTAGGGAATACTATATATTATGTCTGGCTGACAATAAAAATGTACGCCTTTTAGGTTCGACCCATCAGAGAAGTAAGTTATAAGTACAGGTCCTAGTTCAGGGAAAAATAGTATAGACAGGACTGGTAACAGTACCAATTGTCCTGTAGCTGTGTATAGACTTAAATAGCTTTCATAAAAGCTTCTATGAGTAATGTGACGGTTTGTGTATTTCTGTGTTTAACATATGACCTGGTTTTTCACCCATATTCAGCGACTTCCTGAAGGCATGATGTGCATGAATTAGTTTTACATCGTATTTCCGGACAACTCGTATGTGCTTTAAGGTTTCGTTGATACTGTGTTGACTGAACTTGTATGAAATAATATTTGGATACAAAGTCTGGAACATTTGTGATGTGGTATTAATTCAAAATGGGATTCATTATTATAATATACGGTATTGTGAACTTATATTTGGTAAGTATATGTATAGAATAAAACAAATATAGGGTAGAATCTAAAAACAATTGTGCACAAATACAATCATCGAATAACTTGGTTCTGTGACTGTTGTGGAAGTTACATTACATGTGTATAAAGATGTAGGTGCTGACTTGCGTGTATATTGTGCTGTTCATGCTTAATGAATAAGCAGGAGTAGTAATTGAAATGTGCAAAAAAATACAATATTGTAAAAATAATTGTGCTTTATTTTTGACGGGGCTGAGTCGTATCTCATCCTAATATAGGTATACCCCATTTATGCTATATTGTTAAAATGTATAGAACAAGAAATTTTAACGGTATAAATAAAATACCAATCGAGTTGGACTTGCTTATAGTATAAACAACATTAATATAACTATTTCTGACTGTCCCTACAGATAAAATAACGATATTAATATTTAATCTAAAAATAAATACATATACATATCATACAATGTATTGGTGTATATGGAGATAGTGGTGTTGCGGTGCTGTACGTGTTTTATAGAAACATGTAGATGAATAATAAATTAAAGTTGGTTACAAAACATACAGTATTGTGAAGAAAAAAAATATAATTATATGTTTTTGTTTTTTTTTTGGGGGGGGGGGTTGTTTTTATGTCTTTTGTTTTTGTTTTTTTTTGTGTAACTAAGTATATGATAATCTATTTTAATCGGCTTTGACTTCAATTAAATAACAAAATACCGAAAGTAACAGTAAATTTTGTTTCTGCATATGGCCATTTCGACAACATGTCTCTTCAGTGCAGATCAAATCAAAATATTTAGAAGACCATGGATAAAAAAATCGTATAAATATATATTTGTATAATTCTTATATAAGAAATGTAATTATTACTATAATAAAATCATGTGTTGTGAATAGTTGATAGCTAATTGTTTTAATATGGATTGCTTTTTTAGCAAAAACATACATGCTTTTTTTTACGATTGGGAACTCCTCGCACGTTCATTTCAGAGGCTTAAAATCTAATACAGCATATTATCATGTTTTTAAATGTATCTGTCTCTAGACTCATTTTCCCAATAAAATCAGTGCCCATCAAAAACGTAATATATCATCAAAGCATCCATTTCAAATTATAACGTTCAGCGCTATGACTTCAAAAACCAATTTGACACAAGAGATAACAGTAAACACCTACAATGGCCCAAAGTTACAATCACAGGCCACAATCCATAAGGGAATTGCAATTGAACAATGCAAATGAACAATAGAAACAACAATAGGAACAATAGAATCTCAAGACAGCCAGACTTGTGTTAAATTAGTTAAATTAATGCAATTAAAGGTTCAATGCATATGGATTTTTGCAAAAAGCTTTCGAGGTAATAATATACAACATTTTGGCTCTAGTGTGCATAACATACCATTGTAATATTTAAAGCTATGTTTCCGAAGATAATTCAGCCCGAGGTAGGTATTGGTCCAGCCACCTATATACCGGATTCTTTTTATTGCCCGCAAGAGTCGATATTTTGTCCTGTAAGAATTCAGTCTAATGACATTCTTCACTCTGGTTGAAAATAAAACTACACCAGCTTGAGTAGCATGTCGTCCTATGTAGAATTTTCGTACAATGTTGCTAGCAAAATTAAGCATAACACGAAAGTTAGACGGACCTACACTTCCTGACGTGTCTATAAGGAACATAATATCTCGCCTCCCTCCACATTCTATGAAACAAAACATATTATCAGAATTATAAGAGCTAAAATAAATTCTTTTTGTCATCCGTAAAGTGGACATTGATATGTTAGAAAAATTTCAAATTTTTTCAACGATTTCACAGAAAGCTTTTATTAACAGAAATACTTGTTAATATGAAAAGTCATTTACAGGGTTTAGAAACAGGTTATCCTTACGAATAATTGTCATGCGTAAATCACTCACATTATAGTTACTTACAGAGAGAATTATCACAAGATATAGACTGCTCAATGACAGCGATATGGACGGACACATCGATAATGCCCGAGCCGTAGTGTCAGTCCATATCGCTATCCCAAGGGCAGTCAATAGCGTGATAATTCTCTTTATATAAGAAACTATTATTTTTATTTTATTGAAGAACATTTGCATTTTATTTTGTGTTTACTTTATAACGATACATGTTTTAAAATCCCCGAGGTGTATCTGTATTTATAACCGGTTTAAACTTCACATATCATTGGAGAATTATAGGTTTTATTATGAGTGAGGCTTGTATATCGCTTGTTATCAACTCGAACTATTTAATTACAACATAATAATGAACGAGCTTCAGCGAGTTAATTATTATTTGTAATTAAATAGCGAGAGTTGATAACAAACAAGTTTTCAAGTTAATTAAAATAAACATACATATAATTACAATAAATATACTCAGACGCAGTACAACTGCGTAACAGGAGCGATTTATTATGTATACAGTTTAAATTATGAAAGCAAAATGAGCAGCCACAGATGTAAATATACATACGTAATCACTTTTTATTTATAAAACCAATTGTATACTAGATCTAGGTTATACATAATAATAATAAAAAAATTATTTTATTAATGTGTCACATGTTGATTTACAAATATACAATTACATAACATATACAATTAAAACAATCAACACCCAGTCATAAGTTGGCTTATGAGACACAAAATAAAAACTTGAAAAGTTCATCATAGTCCATAAATTTAAATTAATGTCTCTCATCACTTGTAAAAGTTCACGTAATATCAAGTTTAAAACATCATGTTCATATTAAAATATTCATATATGCCTAATTGAAACATAAACTTATAAAACTTCTTAAGATCTATACTTAAAAAAGTTGAAATAACTGAATAAAAAAATACATGTACATGTTAATTTTAAAGGATCAATTAACTTGGCTGCTCATCTGCTCAGATTTTAATATTATTATTAATATTTAAACAAAAAAATTGAAAATATATTAATTTCATCTTTTTAATCACCCATAAAAAGTTTGCGACGGAAAAAACATTTTTCTATACTCTTACAGAGAATCTTTTGAACATTTTGAACAAGCCTCACGAGTTGTGAAACCTATTTCTCTAATGATAAATTTCGTTTGTAAACCATTCTGTTGTATTCTCCCAATTATGTTAAGTTGGGAGAATTTTGTTTGTTGTGTTTGTGAATACATTGAATATTGATTATGTACTTTAAACTTATCCTTATAATAAATGTAAAGTCTAACAATAAATTTTTCACGTATATAAAGTAAAACTATAAACACCAATTAGTGTTGTAGATGTAGGAACTGTATTGCATTATAAGCACATGTACACAACAATCAATAGCATGGTTCCATGCTGGTGACAAACCTGGGTATCTTTTCAGAAAGCTCGGTTGAATTGTAATTACAGTTTTAAACTGTAAGTTGAGTGAAAATGTTACGAACTCGTAGGAGTAAATTTCTCTGTATCTGTGGTACTGATTCCGATGTCAATTTCCACGCGTCAATGATCTCAATACACAAAAGGAAACTTATTTTTAGCAATGAAATAATATGTTTCAAGCGGCCAAACATATTCAACTGTATTTGGAGAATGAATTAATATGTCTGTACACACGAATTTCATGTCTTCATTTCTTCTCCTTTTCAATAGAATTAAAAAAAAATGCAGACGACATAATGAAATGAGCACGGAATTAAAAATAACAAAAGAATTTCCATGACGTGGTTTTGACCCAATGTGTGACCTCTAGAACAACCAATGAAAATACGGCTGAAAAGTTATCTAATCATATGAAAAGCCAATGAAATGATAGCATAAAAGTTATCACTAAGTGATACGAAAATTATCTAATCGTGTAAGAAATAGATATTGCTGCCACCTCATAAGAGAATTTCTTTTATTTCATCAAATCAGAGACATATAAAACACGTAATTAAATGTCTCTGATCAAATACATGCACTAATGAAGCATGAAATATACTTTTCTCATAAATAATTCTAGTTACTTTAAATTAACTAGCTACCTTTAACTTATCGAACTAAAACTCCTGAGGTAAGAATATTTTTCTTTGGTATTTTTAAAGCTGATTTTGTAGGTAAGTAAATCGCAAATTACAGAAACTCTTCTGACATTGGCAGATAAATCGCGGAGATTTTAATACAAATATATCGCAATACCAGTAACTTATCAACAATAACAGTTGTATGAAAATTAGCAAATAATAAAGTTTCAGTTTTTAATATATAGATTTAATCATGATTGGGTTATTTTTTTATCTGTATTTTGGATACATTAAAACAGAAGAAAAAGAAAAAAAAAAAATGGACCAGTCAATATCGTGACATTGACTGATAACATAAATGAATATCACTTGACAATCTCAACACCAATCAGTAAAGATTTTTTCATTGTCGATATAAAATAAATTACACTTTTTTTTTGTTTAAAGTCATTACCATGTTTAGGAAGATAGCATTTTCTAATCTTGAAACCTAAATCAAAGCTCCGATGGAGCTGAATCTCGAAGCCCTGAAATTCTACATGTGGCAAAACTTCGTAGTCATCCAAAGAACTACTGCATAAGTCTGCATGTATTAAGTTATAGTCCGTTATACGTGAAAATAATCGGATTGTGTGATTTCGCATGTTGATTTCATTGCTATTATATTATCAAGCGCATTTGGCCACTTATTGCGATTTTAAAGGCGTAAAAACTTCTTAAAAGGTGACCGCGAAGCGAGAGCCTTTTAAGAAGTTTTCAGTCTTTAAAATCGCTGTAACTGGCCAAATTGCGCTTGATAATTAATTTGTGCGAAAATTCGAACGAACAAATAGCGATGTTTGTATTTTGAATGCTACGAAACATTTACTACACTATGTTATATTTACAGAACAAGTGTGTATCTGTATCAGATTTACAATGAAGGGGCGTGGAAATCATCGAGTCCATCAGGACGAGATGATTTCCNAAATCACGTGTTCTGTAAATGATTTGTGGAATGGTCCAATGAAAAAGCAGCAAGTCGTTAGGTAAAGATATTTTGGGAAATTCTCAGCACGTTGGGTGTTACTTTATTCTAAGATGCAGTGGTTCATACAATGAATCACACAAGGACGGACGTTGAATTTTTAGAGCTTTCCAACACAGAAGAAGGGTAGATTTAAAATACCGTCGTGAGATTGAAATACTCCAGATAATGAAAGCAGTAAATAATTCTTCTCCGTTGATTTAGCACAGATTGCCGAAAATACAGAATTGAACATAAACTGTTTTTTTTTCAACAGTAAACCAGTACCCGGTATATTCTCGGTACATTTGAAACAATGGAAAAGACAAGGGAAACGAACATTGATTATGCCCTGAACATGGCTGACAGAAGAGTTCAGTTCAAGATTAAAAAAAAATGATAAAAAAAGATATGAACACAAAAGGATAAACTAACTGAACCGTTTTTAATAAATAGAGAGAGAGTAGCGCCACACTGACATGCACATGCACTAGATGAATAAATTCAGTATGGATTCGAAAGCAGAATGGCGCTGAATATCAACCGAGATACGTGTATTTCATTATATGTGGGTAATTGCGGTAATTCAAAAGCAAGGGCATATGCGAAAAGGACTTTCTTGAAGAACAATGGATTTGGTTGTAAAGTTGAGCAAGCTGGCCGTTTTCAACCCAAATTAGATGAAAATGACTGGAAATGAATGAAATCCGGACAGCGTTTGTTTTTCTTTTTTTTTCAGCTGACACAATTTTTTATTACATGTTTTCACAAAAATTTGATGTTAATTTTTTAATAAAATGTTTCGTTTTCGGAAATTATTTCCTTTAAAAATATATTCTGACCTCCAAAAGTGTACAATAACTGGAGATACAGAGGCGTACAATAACTGGAGTTACAGTCAGTTATTGTACATTTGTGACATTCATTTAAGCTCCTCCCCTTTCCTAAATCCAACTGTATCTTATATATAGTACATTTTACTTCAAAGGAAAAACACAAAACCATTCCACATTAAGAATACATACTACAACGACTCGTTATTGATTTTTTGTAACTATGAATGGGGACATGTTTGACCTAAATAAATAATTCAAATCATAATTATAGAACATCTATTAGGCACTAATTGATACTCAAAACAATAAATACGTTACTGACTTTGAAAATTTATAAACGTGATGTTATAAACTCAATGTTATAATACTAAATTAATCGCCAATCTGGACACGTGTACTTAAGTAATCTTTAAATATATATCGCTTCAGCTGTGTGAATACACATCTGACGTGTTTATCGTATGTTTCATTTTAAACCAATAAAAACATCTTATAAAGGTCAATGGGCGTGTTTTCCCATCAGATATAAAGACAGCCATTCATTTTCTATAAGCAACGAATAAAAAAACGAGTAATTTGATTCACATGCATATTATTTTCAGTTTAATAAAACAACACTGTATTCAACTCAAGAAACTTAAATACTAAATGTATCCGATTTTGAAAGGAACTTGCGCACTATATTTTATTGGAAGCACGAAGATCATCTTTTAGAGCTGTTAATAGGCTTGAAGCCTCACGCGGGGCACGTGATTTTTTCTTGCCATATCAATATCTTTCCAGCCATTTCATGGCTTCGAGATAAAAATTGCATTATTTTTTTGTGTGTAAAAATACTAATACATCTCTGGTGGTGACAGAAATCTGTAATGCAACTACTGGATTTAAAACAATAACAAAATACATTTTTATTTCCAACTTTTCAACTTTACTGAAAATGATCAGACATTTTTAGACCTCATAGATAGTAAGCAATTGTTAATGATTTGTGTGCAGAACAGTTTTGAACTGCTGAGTTTTAGTTTTGAGAATTTAAATACTTTATGACTTACTTCGACTCAAAGTTGTTGTACAAGCAGCAAGCAAAACAGTCACAGCTAATGTAAGTCTCATTATGTCCTATTGGACCTGTAAAAATATATTCTTATATCATTTAATGTTCTTATGGAAACGAAATGCTTACAAGCTTATAAACAACAAATTACGCATTAGCCTTGAAAATAAATTAATCATAGAAAATGTAACTATAATGAAATGAATGGTAAGCTTCAAATATGTTCAAATATAAGAGGATGCAGACTAGCCTTTTTCAGATTGATTTCTTAGAAAATTTGCAAAATTGTTCAGAAATAATTTTTATATATAAATCCAGCGTTTTGCCATAGGTACACATAGATATAATAACTATAGTGCATATTGCTTACCTCCAAAAACCTGATGTCGGATTCAAATCCAAACGATTTTATACCATTTTATTTAACAGGTGGTCTCTAATATGATGTGGTTCCAGGAATTGTTGTCCCATGCATTTGGAAGCATATGTTGTTCAGATCGGTTTCAAAAATCGATAAATATATTATAGGAATGTATTTTGTTTTAATTGGAATTTACTTTAATGAAGGATTTAACAAGCAAAAACGATTACTAATTTTTTAGAAATAGACTTGCAGGTTGAATGAGAAACATGAATAACACTAACACACCTATGAATTCATAAGCACGCATATAGTGTGTAAAATGGAATCCTTTTTCAAAAATAACCAACGACAAGATATGAAAATGTTTTCCATGCTCTACCACCTAGGTGGGGTTGTGATGATATGTTCCAAAGCATCATGTTTCATATCTCCGATTGGCTGAAGATCAGCAGCCAACATAAAAAGTTATTAATTTATTATGTACTAAAGAACAGTAAAACAGTAAAGCAATTGGGATATTTAATGGGGTTAATGACAAAATTACCTAACAGAATTGTCAAGATACGAAGTCCAAGAGGCAAAAAAAAAAAAAACAAAAAACAAAATAGGTGGAAAATCACCAGAAAAATTGTCGATCGCAATGCTCCTGACTTGGTACAAGCATTTGAGAAGAAATGGTGGGTTACACCGGTTTTATGTAGCACCAAACCTCCCTTTCATTGCGGTAGTGTCCGGTAGTTGCTATTGAAAGGACGTAGACAGTAAAAATAAATGAACATCCAAGTATTAAGTAAAAAAAGAGAATCTTGAATCACAGTTCGGACCGAAACTTCAATTTTTTCTACAAGGGACTGATATATATTAAAGAACCTTTTTAATTATCGTAAAAGACGGAATTTTGTGAAGTCTTAATAAGGCCGTCTATGTCTAATGAGAAAGTCTGTGTAATTTGTGCTAGCTCTGGCGTAACGAATCAGATGTAGATCTAGTGGTTTCTGTCGTTTCCTTTATCTTTAGTTCTGGAGAATACATTTAAACATCTTTGAGTTTATGGTCTTCCAAATGTTTAGATTTTATCTGCACTGAAGAGACATAAGTTGTCGAAATGCGCATATGCAGAATTTAAATGATCAGTAACTTCGGTATTTAGTCATTTGTTACCACTGGGTCGCTGCCACTGCTGGTGGACTGTTAGTCCCCGAGGGTATTCACCAGCCCAGTAGTCAGTACTTCGGTGCTGACCCGAAAGCCGATACTATTTGGAACCTTACAATACCTAAATTTTTGTATATTTTGTTGAAAACTAAGGAGTATCTCCCTCATGCAAAGCTCTGTCCTTAGCTGATTTTGGCTTTACATTTAGATCATGTTGGTTATTTGTTCTCTCTCAGTTTTTAAACATCTTTGAGTTTATGGTCTTCCAAACGTTTAGATTCTATCTGCACTGAAGAGACATAAGTTGTCGAAATGCGCATACGCAGAATTTAAATTATCAGTAACTTCGGTATTTAGTCATTTGATATGGTCCATTTAGCAAAAGATTCGTTATTAATGCAAAGAACATCATCAATGTATCTATAAGTTAGATTGGAGGATTTAGCATCTTTTATTTGATGTACTTTTACTAGTTCCTGAAGAAATTCAGTCTCGTAGGAATATAAAAACAAGTCTGCGAGTATAGGAGCACAATTCGTGCTGATTGGTATACTTTCCAGTACATTGAAATTTAAGTCTTGGGCGCAAAATATAAGAACTGTCTTGTCGCAACTGGACACCCAAAATTACAATGTATGGTCAATTCTAAGAACACCCATGCCATTGATCCATGATGAATCTACTTCATAATCTGTAAAATATAATATACATTTATGTTCTCATCAAATGATACACTGCCAGGCTTTACTTATATGCTTAACCTGTTCTTTCGTGATTTTGAATTGAACCAAAAGAAATGAATAAGATATGCTTGGCGGACACTTTCATATCTTGTCATCGGTTATTCGCGAAATTATGATTCCATTTCACACACTGCGTGTAGTTCTTAAATCTTGAATTTCATATCGTAACCTCCGACGAAATATTCAAGTGTTTTGTTTATAGCTAATTATCTTGTCAATACTGCTCTTTGATAGTTATTACATTCGTTGAGCTATGGTTTATTACAGAACCTTGTAAATGTCGATTCTTTGGACCAGTGAGCTTGATTCATTATGTCTTTCACTGTCAATCCTCTCTAAACAGCCTTAGATATAGATGCTACACGAGTTGTATTGGCTTTATAAACTCCAGTATCTATTCCTTTGTTTGTGATAACCTCTTTTATCAACTGAATAAAGAGGTTGTCACATGATGATATGGTTTGACAGTAAAATCCAAATTCTATTGAATATTGTCATTCAAAGTTAAACAAGTATTAGTTACAGCTAGATAAGATTTTATGTATTCTACTACACAAATCGCTTGTCTTCAAAAGTATAAAATTTAAGTTGTTGTAATGCCCTATCTGGACAGCTAGTTTTAGTTAACGATGTATTTTGAACCTTGGTCCAGCATCTAACCAATATTAAATTTATGCAATTCTGATGCACGTCCTGCAGATGTTAATG
>MJUU01004528.1:29857-48120 GCA_002080025.1 Modiolus philippinarum | reverse complement strand
CCGAAAGTGATTCTGCAGTTTGGGATCGCCTGACACTTTCCAGGTCGCCAGATAAAGACTCTCATCTTAGACGTGACGCATGGTATTGCGTCGTGCAACGTAACACGATGAAATTGTCAAATTTTGATACCATTTCTGTAAAATAACGTTTTCAGTCCACATTTTTTTTTATTTTAAAAAAAATTAAAAAGTAGGGGATATTTCGTTACCGAATTTCTTGACATGGAAAGATCAAACTTGTACATTTTAGAATTTGCTGTGTTTTGTACAGTGGTACATTTAGGAAACACAAAATTTTATTTTTTTTACAATATTATGTCGAGCGCTCGACTTATTATATCGAGCTCTCGACTTATTATGTCGAGCTCTAGACTTATTATGTCGAGCTCTCGAGATAATGAGTCGTCTCGAGCTCACGATTAACTATGTCGAGCGTTCGACTTATTATCTCAAGCGCTCGACTTATTATTTTATTTCCAAGTCTAGATTCTTTGTAGATTAAAATGATGTTTAATACATTTGTCACTTCGTATACATGACCCGGCACTTGAGCTAGGGGATCAGGGGCTTCCTCCGTCTACAGAGCTAGTCGGGGGCGTCCCTAGGTGGTGGATAGGGAATACACCTCCGCTTGCGACGGGTAAGCCAGGGTCATAATACAGAAAGCCCGGACGCCAACATCTGTAGCCAAAGAAAAAGGCCACGCTCTGTGCAGAATAAAGATCCATTCTATATATTTCGATACTGAAGAGCATACCTTTGGGACCGTATAAGATCCTAAATTTCCAACCCTTCCCTTCTCCAATTTCGTTGCCCGGTTGTCCCTCCCGCCTTGGTTCTTTCTGTCCACTCGGCAATATTTTAGCTATATCAGGACGAGAACAAGTTATAATCAATTCAAACATTAATCTGAAAGAAAGCAGAAAGAATCAAGGTGAGAGGGACAACCCGGGCAACGATTTTTGACTGCTACTGGAAAATGGGCCTACTCTTCAGTATCGAAATATATAGAAAGGATCTTTATTCTGCACATATAGTGACCCTTTCTACCTCGTCGAAAGCGACAAGGTATTCCCCTATCAACCACGAGGGATGCATCCCCCGGAGCAGCTCTGTACTCGGAGGAAGTCCCTGATCCCCCGGCTCAAGTGCCGGGTCATGTATACGAGGTAACAAATGTGTTAAATATCATTTCAATCTACAAAGAATCCGGAATTGGAAAAAAAATATGTCGAGCGCCCGACAAAATAAGTCGAGGACTCGACATAATAAGTCGAGCGCTCGACATAATAAGTCGAACGCTCGACATAATAAGTCGAGAGCTCAGCATAATGCGCTCGAGATAATAAGTCGAGCACTCGACATAATAAGTCGAGAGCTCGAGATAACAAGTCGAGAGCTCGAAATAATAAGTCGAGAGCTCGAGATAAAAAGTCGAGCGCTCGACATAATAAGTCGAGCGCTCGACATAATAAGTCGAGCGCTCGAGATAATAAGTCGAGCGCTCGACTTAATAAGTCGAGAGCTCGACAAAATAAGTCAAGGGCTTGAGATAATAAGTCGATTGCTCGACATAATAAGTCGAGAGCTCGAGATAATAAGTCTAGCGCTCGACATAATAAGTCGAGAGCTCGAGAAAATAAGTCGAGAGCTCGACAAAATAAGTCGAGCGCTTGAGATAATAAGTCGAGCGCTCGACGTAATAAGTCGAGAGCTCGACATAATATTATAAAAAATAAAATTTTGTGTGTCCTAAATGTTTTGTTACACGATTTCAAGATCTTTTAAGTTTTATTTTCTGTAAAATGTGCTATATACCAGTTTTCTGATGTTTTCTTATACGAAATGACATGTAATACATATTATTCGTACAATGAGATGTAAGTTTTTTTTTCTGAAATATTATATTTGAAAAAAGAGGAATAGTCATTAGGATTAAGCGGAAAACTATTTTGGTATTTAACCAAATAGAATTTCGAAGAAAGGAAAGTATTATTAGTATGTTAAACGGCTCCAAATTTTTGTGGTTTGTTTTCATATCCTATACTTTTACTACGTGAACCCTCTGGTATATTTTACTGTCCAATGCAGACACTCGCCAAATTTCATATTTAAGTATTGAAATTCATAGAACTTCAAAATAATACATATTTCAAATCTGCATAATATTGAGCACTTACTGTTAAAAGTTTAAATATACATAATGGCCTTGGTATTACATTACAGCTTTTCAGGACTTTTAATCAATTTCTGGCATTCTTTAACAACATTTCCGTAAAAACAAGGATTGGAAATGCCCTTAGTAATAAGCTGTTTACGAGTAACACCATATTTAGATATCAAATCTTTATATCTATTATAAAACTTCTTAAATGTATTCAACGACTCATGAAATCTGTAACCCTGTTGTAAAAGTTTGGCTGTGATAGTAAGGTTACGTTAATTAAAATCGTCAAGAGTAGAACAAACTAGTGCGAATCGTACCAGTTGAGAAATAAACACCTCGTAGGATGGAGCTAGAGGGATGTCGCCGTCAAGAAAAGGGAAATTAGTTATAGTGAAATCGAAATCATCCCGTTTATCATATATTTTAATTTTTATTTTACCGGAGTCAATAATGATAGTTAGATCCAGAAAAGGGCAGTATTTGGAATCATTGTTAGCTTTATTTAATTTTAGTTGTTGTGGATAAATAATGTCTACATAATCTAAAAAGGGGGATTATCAATAGTAAGGATATACCTGCTGTTATCATTGAAAATAGAAATAAGTTTATCGCTGTTTGGTATGGTTCCGTTTTGAAGTTTTTTTCATGAAGTCTCGTTCGTAACAGAAAAGAAAAAGATCTGCAATTAGAGGTGCACAATTTGTACCCATGTGAATCCTTATGATCTGTTGATAAATAGTGTTTCCAAAACGAACAAAAATATTGTCCAGCAAAAGACTGAGTGCATTAATCATTTCATCACATGTCCAGGAACAATGATTATTGTAGGTAATATTAGAGAAGAATTCTTGCTTTTTGTTAGAGCAAATGAACTGTAGACCAGAAAATTTAGACCATTTAATAAGTTGTCCCAGTTTGGTTTTAATCAAATCATGTGGAAGGGTAGTATAAAGTGTAGAAAGATCATAACTGTCGATAGATGTGACTGGTCTTTGAATTGATTGTAGTTTATCTAAAACTTCACTAGATTTTTTACACTCCAAAAGTAATTTACACCGGAGTTTTGATAAGTTTTTTTCACAGTATTTAATAACCAACTCCTGTAAACAAGTAAGTGAACTAGTTAAATGGATGAATAAAGCAGTAGTAGAACACTTACTAGATGCAGAAATAAAACGATGTTTAAAGGGATTTTTGTAAAGCTTCGGAACCCAGAACATGGTAGGTGAGATCTTTAGGTGGAACTTTAAGCATTTCTGTATCCTTATAATACTTAATTCGATCATCGGAAATAGTTGTCATATATTTCTAACTGGAAATATCAGGCTTAAGGGGACGACCATTTGATTCTGGAAGGGGGGGGGGGGGTCGGGGGATGCTGGCAGATTTTGTAAATAAATATTCTGTCCCTGATAAAGTTGGCAATAAATAATCTGGCCTGCACATCCAGGAAAATAAATAATCTGGTCTTGGATTTATTAGTACGCTAAGATTATGTTATTGAAAAATAAATATTCTGGCCCATAAAATTTTGAAAATAAATAATCCGGCTCGACCGAACTGCCAGCCCCCCCCTCAAGAATCAAATGGTCGTCCCCTAATCCCTATGTATGTTATCTTAGACGTCGCTTCAGGAAAAAGATACTGCTACTGATTCACTGTCCTTTGTGTGATCTTATCGAACTTTCATTTTCAGATTTTGAAGAGTCTGTTTCTTAATCTGAACTATCCGAGCTATAAAACTGTATGAATGTTCATGTTTTGAACTATTCACTCTTTCTTACGAGAAACTTCTTTGCTTCTGCGACGTGGGCGCACAATGACTATTTGGTCCGTCGACCGAAGTTTCCTCTTATTTTTCATCAGAATTTGTTTCTTTTGCTTCAACTTTTTCACTCCTTTCGTACTTCAGTATTGAATTTTCTTTGTTTGATTCTTTGGCATGGGATCGCCGTTTTCGACGCCGTCTGTAGATTCCGCCAATTGTAACATTTATGTGTTGTTTCATTAATTAGCGTTTCTTCGCAAATTTTGGGATTATGTCTCGTATACTCCATATTAATGTAAGCCTCTTTATGGTAAACATATTTTAAAAAGTTTTATAATCATTTTCTTATTTTGAAATAGATAAATCTTTCTATAGCTGTAAATCTTGAGAAATTTCATCATTTCATATCTTTACAGTTTAGTGTATGGTTACTTTGGCTATATTTTTGTACAGAGAGAGATAAGAAATGGCGTTTGCCCTTTATCAACCATGTGCTTTACATAGTTTATTATACTAGTATTTAATAAAAAAAAATTCATAAAATGCGTTTCCTTTCGAATACTAGCATTTTGTATTATATTGTGATCAATGAAGATTTTTAAAATATTACCATGTTCGATTATTAATGTAAAATCATATAAATAGTAACCGTGATTTTGATAAATCAAACAATCAGGCAATAATTGAAGTAGTGGTAAGTTACTACAATCCCAATTGTATTAAACTCAAAAATGATCTTCTGAATGTTTTTAATCATATACACATCAGAAAAATCACTGTTAGATCAATCACTACACATTCAGTGATGGTCACAAAATATTCCTGGATGTCTGTCAGACTTGATAATGTGAGACTCCTCACTCTTTTTAACCACAATACAAAATGGTGAGATACGCCTTTGAAAGAAATCCATCAAACCATAAAATCAGCTTAACCAACCATTTCTACCAACAAGGCACGACCATTGCGGTCGAAAATTTTTGCGGTTGTTTCCTCCTGATTTGTCTTTTTGTCTCATGGACTTCAGCCCTTGACAACTCTGCTCGGTTACCCCCATGAACTTAAGAAATGTATTGGACAAGTCAGGAACCCGAAGTTCAAGACTTTCCAAATAATAGCAAATAGTTTTTTTTTATTGACAATATGTCTTGAACCTCTTACATTTGTCATACCTACACTATAAACATTTAATCTCCATATTCTAAGGTTCTTATTACGAAATCATGGTGGGGACATGTGATTTTTTTTCTTATCTCGTGGCCACGATACATATTATCTCGTTCCCACGACATACTAAGTCGTGGCCAGGAGATACTAACTCGTTCCCACGAAATACTTAGTCTTGGACACGAAATAGCTATCTCGTTCCCACGACTTACTAAGTCGTGGCCACGAGATACTATCTCGTTCCGACGAATTACTAAATGGTGGCCACGAGATAGCTAACTCGTTCCCAAGAGATACTATCTCGTTCCCACGACATAGTATCTCGTTCCCACGAGATTCTAAGTCCTTGCCACGAGATAGCTATGTTGTGGCCACGAGATACTATATCGTTCCCACGACAAACTAAGTCGTGGTCATGAGAAACTAAATCGTTCCCATGACATACTAAGTCGTGGTCACGAGATCTTTATACATCATGAGAACTTCAACAACGAGCTTTGCTCATATTCATAGCTATCTCGTGACCACGACTTAGTATGTCGCGGGAGCGATATAATATCTCGTGGCCACGGGCTAAGAAAAAAAAAATCATATGTCCCCTCCATGCTTCTGTATGAAATGGATGTGGAATGCATTACTTAATTACTTGAACATGTACAGACCCTAGATCGTAGATTACATCGAGACATCGGTCCAAGATGATCTGCAGGTGTATTATTCACTTGAAACTATCGAAGAATTAAAATAAAAAAGTTCATGTATCATTTTAACAACGAATTATGCACAGGCAAAGGGCTTTCATTTTATTAGCCATTATCTCAGCTATAAGAGCAATTATTATGCTTCCTGTAAGAAACTGCATTAATAGTGTCTAATATACTATTTTGGCATAGTATACCTGCAGCCATGTACTATGCCTGTCACGTGACTTGGTAGGCGGAGCTACAGTATTGTCAATCAAATAGTGATGAAATCTTGCTTGTAGGGATCTACTGTCATAGAAACAACTTTCTAATAAAATAAAGTGTTTACCCCATTCATTTTACTTATCTCTTCATTTTATATCATGAAATAAAGGAATTTTTGAGATCCGCCATAAAAAGTTATTTTTCAAATTTCCATGACATTATGCACTGCACTATTTGAAATATAGGAATTTAAACTGATAGTAACCAAATGAAAAGAACATTTATTTATTAACCTGGAAATTGTAATTAAAAAATGAAAATTAATGACACATTCAGCATAATAATGATAATAACATTGTGTTTAGCAATGACTATGCCAAAATAGTGGTCAGGGTTGAGACCATAGTGCACGACCCGAAGGGGAGTGCACTATGTGTATTCAACCCTGACCACTATTTTGGCATAGTCATTGCTAAACACAATGTTATTATCATAATAGTTTCTTCAGTGGCATTATGTCTTGACCCTTTTATATTTGTCATGCCTATACTATATTAACATTTATTTTTACTTATTGCATATCAGCTAAAAATTCAGACATTTCATTGGATTAATACTGATCAGCTGACATGTAGAATTCTTTAGTATGGAAAGTGCCGATCCAATTTTCTGATATTGACGGTCAATATCGGCTGGAAATAGGACCGCGGGATTTGAGTCGACTTCACTTTTATAATACGCATTTTAACCTTTACGTTTATCAACAAATGACAACAAACAATAATTAACATTCAATTTCAATGTCAGTATCTAAAAAAATAACGATTTGTGTGTGTGTATGTGTTTTTCTTTTTTTTTTGTTTGTTAAATCTGGGACTAATATACAGGTTAAATATTTAAACACTGGGGCTGAAAAGGAAGACACTTTTGACATTAAGGATTAAGGTAGTGTCAACTAGTGTGGCTTTAGATAATGTCTTTTTTTATGTTTTACGGGATTTACCATTTGTTTATTGAAATAATATTTTTTTTTTAATAAAGCATAAGGTCAGTTCCTTTCATAATATAGATTAACATTTCTTCAATGCAATATACACAATAGTAATCGACATAAAAGGCAATATCAAAAAATTTGAGCTGCCCTCGGGTTGTGATATGGACCAGGAAACTGATATGACCCTCGCCTTTGGCTCGGGCAATATCAGTTTCCCTAGTCCATATCACAAACCTTGGGCAGTCCGAATTTTGTGATATTACCTTCAATGTCATTTACTATTATGTAAATATCCTCCATGGTTCTAGATCATATTTGTTATATTGCATGTTTTTATATTAATATTTCATTTCTGCCGTGTTTAAAGTTTTATTTCGTTACTTGCTCCTTTATATTCTTGATTTTCCTTACAACTAGATTCATACCAGTGTGAGTCAGGGCCAGTTACAAAGAAATTTTTTTCTATGAATAGAATATATAGATTTCTAGCAACAAATACGTATGTGTTTTCACACGCGAAATTAATACTGGCAACATCTGGACATATCTATGCTGACATATACTGTATGACCAGGAAGAAAAAGTATTTCACAGAATTTCTTTCTGCTTACCAGTGAATACATGAATTATAGTTAAAAAGGTAAAAGGTGTATTGAGTAAGTTAATACACCAAAATAAAGAAACAAATTCATTCACAAAAGTCAGTATACTCAAGCTGAGTTTTAGTTAATTTTTATTTATTAACAAGAGGGGAGCAAAGGGGGGTCCCATGACAGCCTAACAGCAAATTGATTTTTCCAATAACAGATAACAGATAATTTTTCAAATAAGTGATAACATCTAACAGTGTATATCAAGTCAATAATAGCTAACATATAAATGTAAAACCTGGAAATATATATAAGTTGGATAACAGTCATCTTATTTAATAAAACTTTCTTGTGGAGAAGATATACATTCATAGGCCATCATCACAAACTTTGGAAGGGATCACCCAAAGACAATTGTAACCAAGTTTGGTTCCAATTGGCTCAGTAGGTTCAGAGGAGAAAACATTTGAATGCATTTCCCATAGAGTCCCTATGTTAAACTATGTTCCATGCTGGCGGCGATCTTGGATGAGGTAAGAACGTAAATATCACAAACTTTAAAGGGGACCACCCAAGGACTATTGTGACCAAGTTTGGTTCAATTTGGCTTGGTAGTTTCAGAGGAGAAGATCTTTGGATGCATTTCCCATATGGTCCCTATGTTAAACTATATTCCCTGCTGGCGGCCATCTTGAATGAGGTATGAACATAAAAATCACAAACTTTGAAGGAAAACATCTAATGACTATTGTAAACAAGTTTGGTTCCAATTGGCTCAGTGGGTTCAGAGGAGAAGACATTGATTGCATTTCCCATAGGGTCCCTATGTTAAACTGTGCTCCACGCTGGCAGCCATCTTGGATGAGGTACAAACGCAAAAATCACAAACTTTAAAGGGGACCACCCAAGGACTGTTGTGACAAAAATTGGTCCCCATTGGCTCAGTGGTTTCAGAGGAGAAGATCTTTGAATGCATTTCCCATAGGGTACTATGTTAAACTATCTTCCCCGATGGTGGCCATCTTGGATGAGATGCGAACCTGCTGGACATATGAAGAAATTGTAGTTCTGGAAAACCTCAACACTTTTGCAATTCACATTTAACCTTTATCTCAAACAGTTTTTGAAATAAAAGTAAAAACGTTCAAAAATTGTGAAAATTCAAAGAAAAAGCGGCAATAACTCCTATGTGGGTTGTCAGATTTTCTTCAAAATTGCAGGACATGTAGATCTTACTATGCTGACCATTTTTGTTATAAAAACGTTACTTCTATCTTCTATCAGTTTCAATATATAAGATCAGAAGTAACGAAAAATTGAAAATTTTACGGAAAAGGGACAATAACTCACAGACGGGAAAACGGATATTCTCCAAAATTGCAGGGCAGGTAGATCTCACCATGCTGATCATTTTTACCCCGTCAGAATTTTGATATCTGTAATGGTATTCGAGTAATTTGCAAAAAAAACAGCAATTTACCCCTATGTTCTATTTTTAGTAACAGCGGCCATGTTGTTTTGTCTATGGACATAAAAATCACAAACTTGAAAGAACATACCCTGGTGATGATTCAGGCCAAGTTTGGTTAGTATTGGCCCAGTAGTTGTAGAGAAGAAGATCTTTGAAAAAGGTTAATGGACGACGGACGGTCGACGGACGCCGAGTGATGGCAAAAGCTCACATGGCCTTTGGCCAGGTGAGCTAAAAATCAGTATTTGTGAATTTTCATTGATTAAATTTTCTTTTCTCATCATGTAACTATATATGACCTCAGCTATCGGTGTTCATTTTCACTTCTTGTATGAGTGTTTCTCATCGTAGAGATGAATTATTATTCATTCGACTACCGGTAATTTGCCATATATAGTCTATTCCGATTTCTATATAGTTCAATATTTGACTGTTTTTTAATCATATAGCTACTGTCTACAACTGTATAACTTCTTGGTCTACATTTTGGTTAATCAAGTTAATCCTAACATGGAATTTGAGCAAAAAAGTCCCAAAACACCGTTATAAATTATATGATTTTAAAAAGGGCAACAAGTATATAAAATTCTAAGAAAAACGTGTCAAGTCTTGAGGTTATAAAATGTTTGTTGTGATGGGAGACTATTTTATTTCAAATTCCCGGCACCTGAATCGGGTTTCAGGGGCTCCGGCTACAGAGCTGCCGGGTGCGTCCCCAGTTGGTGGATAGCGGAATGCCCTGTCTAACGCGAACCATTGTAGCCAAACTGTGTGGAGAAACGCGAGGCTCCATGCAGTATGAATACCCCCTCTATATTGTCTAAAGAGAGCAGAGTCTCTGGGAATCACATAGAAGGTTAATTTTCCTGTCCCTACCCATTTCTCCCCTTATCAGTGGCAATCAAAACTCGTTGTCCCTTCCATTATTGCTTCTTTCTTCTCTTACTTATATTTTTTCATTGATTAACTTGTTCTTGTTCTGATATAGCTGAAATATTGCTTACTGAACGTTCAACTCTAGCTAATCAATCAATCAATTAATTTCAAATTGAACTATAGAGAAAGGAGAATTTCCAACTTAGAAGTGAAAATTTTTCGGTATTTCTTTGTAATAACTCTAAACTGAACTGTTCAATAACAGCTAACAGTGAACTGAATATTCATCATAACAGCTAACACAGAACTACCAAATAACAGCTAACACAACATTATATTTTTCAATAACAGCTAACACAACATTATATTTTTCAATAACAGCTAACACTGGACCCGGATATAAAATCTCTGAACTTCTCTGAAATCATGCATTGAAGCTAATTCAACCAAACTTTAGCTTAACATTAGACCCTAGGGGGAAAAAATTCATTTTTGGTCATCAACATAGACATGGCTTATATTAAGAGCATTTTGCCAGTTGAGGGATTCAAACTCAGTCCCTGGGCTTCTTGCTTCTGGAACCCCATCGAATCTCCCCTTTTTTCGAAGGCTGGATCCGCCGGTGTCTGTCCAAGTGTAAAGGAAGTTAAAGACTTTTCTTTAATATATCAAGATGATATACGCCCTTTCTAGATTGATCAATTATGCACAAGTCAATGATAATATCGTATATTTACAAGATTTTCAAGATGAAGAACAACAATGAAAGCGTTGTTCTATTTGTACTCTTATCTATAGGGATTTTGTCCCATGTACATGGGCTGATAATGGGTCTGATCTGAAAAAATGCATGTTATGATATTTTTATCATATGTTTCAAACTAGAAATACATCCCCAATTTTGTAAGCCAGCTCAAAAGAATAATATCATGAACTGCAATTTTGAGTTCAAACCTTGAAACGTTGATTTTGTAAAGACAACATTTTGTTTGTGAAGCAAAATTAAACATAAATAGAAAATAAAGAAATTTGATAAGTTTCATAATTGAAAAAAGTAGAACATTTATTCAAAGGATTTTTAAAAAAATCAGTTTGTGTAGAGTGAAATCTATTGCGAAAATGACTGATAATACAATTACGGATTTCACGTGTGATATAAACCAGAACCAGTTGATAACAAAAGTCATATCACACGGTTGTGACTGTTACAATTTGGAGATTGTTAGACTAAATATCAAAAATCGACAGTATTATCATGGGGTAAAATTTTACTGTTATTTTATATAAACATATGATATGTGCACAGATGATATTTAACTTATTTGTTTTTTTTTTTATTTATTATATTCAATAAATATATATCTTTGGGGGGTTTGGACTCCTCAAATGATATTGCAAATCATTGATATGTTGTTTCATATATACACAAATGCATACTATATAGGGTAGATTTGACAAGGAATATTAATTAAACCGTATCATCTTCAACATCAACATATATGCCAGATTGCCAGAACAGATAAAAAGATTATTCAATGTCTCATTTAATAGCAACATCAAATTTACTCAAGATTGTTTGTCGTCTGTGTAGAGGTTTTTGTAAACGGTGATTGGTTCATACAATTCTTACAAACTACAGTGTTTCCGCGCAAAAAATTATTGTACTGCTTTGTTGATGAGTATAACAACACAACCACGTGGGTTATTTGAGGCTTGCATAGGGTTATTTTCGTGCAACCTGTTTGCCGATTTTTATTTAACACGCAGTCGTGCTGGAGGATCATTATTTGTCATTTTTCGTGACATTGAACCAAAAAAGTGCATGGGCAATTTTTAAATTCTCGTTCGTTGTAAAACGACATTATATTTCTCGTACGTATTTGTCTTTACATAAAATCAATAAATGGCTATTTTTAGAATGCTTACCAATACGGAGATAAATTCATACGTGTGACACATTATATTGTGATATAAACTATACACAGAAGACAAAAAATTATCATCGGCTAAAGAGCTAACATTGTGAGTTAGGCTACAATTACGCCTTACCGTATATAGATTTCTACTTGCAGCCTAACTCACGATGTTAGCTCTTTAGCCGATGATAGTATTTATAATGTGTAGAGAGATACGAGAATTAGACGAATAATCAAAACAAAAGATTACATGTATACCGGTAATAATACGTACACTGACAGATTTTTTTCATTTTTGTATGCCTTGCTTATTGGTATTTTGCTTATGAAACAACCTTTCAAGATTTTCAAAATTTAATAATCGAGAATGTAGAAATATATTTTCCATAACGAGAACTAGTCGATTATGAAATTTCTCACGTCGAGTTAAATAAATTTTGCAAATGTTTGAAAGCGAGGCTTGCCGAAATTGGAATTATAATTTTTTAAACGAGATGTGAGAAATTTCATAATTAACGTGTCTTAAGTTGTGGAAACTGTTTCTCTAATGACTGGACGAAAAACCCTGAGAATTGTATTCCGAATAAATTTTGCGGTAAATATCTCCTCTCTAGAGAGGAGAACAAATGTTTCCACACCGTTCAGGAGATGTGAAAACTGGATAGAAATTAGAGAAATATCATTTCTCACAAGATTCGGTTGTGGAATTTGTGTTTCTGATGATTTGAAAGAGATTTTGCTCAAAAACATAATCCTTTATTCCCACTGATCTGAAATCAATAATGTTCTTTGAGCATGACATCATGACTCACGGGTTGCCTTTATGTCGTCTCAATGATAAAATGGGAACACGGAACAAATATTTGACGTAATAAATCAATTAGTGACTGAGAGAGTGGAGAAGTATTATTTACCCCTTTTAGCCGACCCGAAGGAAATAGACACAAAACGTTTGGCAGCGGAAATGAAAAACGGACGGACAAACAAAGTTATTGACTGACAATTGGCACATATCGACTTTTTACCTTGTAAAGCATTTTTTTACTCAAGCTGCTTTTTACTGCATCTTTCGGTTTTTTGTGCCTATTATCCATACTAGCAACAATTTGCACATGAATAAAGATCATGACCATGTACAAAAATAAGATTCATACTTGTAAGAGGGGGGCAAGGGTATCTGTTATTGTGTTACTGGGTAAAATTGATTCTCTGTTAGCTGTTATTGAAAAATATAATGTTGTGTTAGCTGTTACCGGTATTTCGTAGTTCTGTATTAGCTGTTATGATGAATATTCAGTTCACTGTTAGCTGTTAATGAACAGTTCAGTTTGGTGCTATTATAAAGAAATACCCAAAATATTTCGCGCCTCGCTCCGCTCGGCGAATGTACCTTTCACTTCTAAGTTGGAAATCCCACTTTCTTTATAGTTCAATTTGAAATTAATTGATTAATTGATTAGAAATTTCAGCTATAGCATGACAGCAACAAGTTCATCAATTAAAAAAAATATGAGTAAGAGAAGAAAGAAGTAATAATGGAAGGGACAACCGGGACAACGAGTTTTGATTGCCACTGGAAAGGGGAGAAATTTGTAGGGACAGGAAAATTAGCCTTCTATACGAATCCCAGAGACTTTGCTCTATTTAGACAATATAGAAGGGGTCTTTATAGGTCATGGAGCCTCGCGTTTCTCCACTTTGGCTACAATGGTTTCTGTATTATGACCTGACTGCCCCGCATAGACAGGGCATTCCCCTATCCACAAACTGAGGACGCATCCGGCAGCTCTGCAACCGGAGCCCCTGAAACCCAATTCAGTGCCGGGAATTTGAAATAAAATAGACCCCCATCACAACATACATTTTATAACCTCAAGACTTGACACGTTTTTCTCAGAATTTTATTTTCTGTTTTGGGATTTTTTTGCTCAAATTCCAAGTTAGGAATAACTTGATTAACCAAAATGTAGACGAAGAAGTTGTACAGTTGTACACAGTAGCTATATGATTAAAAAGAATAGTCAAATACTGAACTATATAGAAATCGGAATAGACTATATATGGCAAATTACCGGTAGTTGAATGAATAATAACTAGAGTTGTCGCCAATGGCAGCCAGTTATACCCCCTCCCCCGCTAATTGAACCCGGAGTCAATATGACAAGTGTAAATTGAAGTGTGTGTGGACCCAGTATAGATGTGGACACAGTACAAATGTGGACACAATACAAGTATGCACACAATGATATACCTCCGCCCCATTTTTTCAGAAAATATTCAAAGACTAATTTTCTCCCCTTCAAAATTTCAGACAGAAACTATATAATTTCATGCACATTTTCAGGTGGTATACTACAACTGTGTAGCATTTCATCAATATCCAAGTACTCGTTTAGGAGAACATGCGCTGACAAGGTTCACACCTCCCCTTTTTTCCAGAAAATATTGAAAACTAATTATCTCCCCTTCATAATTTTGGGCAGCAGCCATATTATTTCATGCACATCTTCAGGTGGTGTACTACAATTGTGTAACTTTTCATCAAAATCAAGCAGGGGTTTTGGAGAAAATGCGCTGACAAAGTGCGCAGCCCCTCTTTCCAGAAAATATCAAAGACAAATTATTTTCCCTTCAAAAATTCGGACAACAATATAACTTCATGCACATCTTCTTCAGGTGGTGTACTACAACTGTGTAACATTTCATCAAAATCAAAGCAATGGTTTTGGAGAACATACGCTGACAAGGTTCGTCCTCCCCTTTTTTCAGAAATATTCAAAGTCGAATTATCTCAAAGTGAAAGGAAATTTCGAAAATTTTGGTGTATTTCTTAGTAAAACAGCAGGATATTGATTTAAAAATACATGATTGTTAGAAAAAAGGGGGTTCCAACCCCCGGAACCCACCCCCCCCTTGGATCCGCCAATGATAATTTATCTCTACGATGAAAAACACTCATACAAGAGGTGAAAATGAACACCGATAGCTGAGGTCACACATAGTTTGGCTATAATGACTCGCGTTCAGGCTTTCTGTATTATGACCTGACTGCCCCGCATAGACAGGGCATTCCCCTATCCACCAACTGAGGACGCATCCGGCAGCTCTGCAGCCGGAGCCCCTGAAACCCGATTCAGGTGCCGGGAATTCGAAATAAAATAGACCCCCATCACAACATACATTTTATAACCTCAAGACTTTACACGTTTATCTTATAATTTTATATACTTGTTGCCCTTTTCAATATCATATAATTTAACGGTGTTTTGGGACTTTTTTGCTCAAATTCCAAGTTAGGATTAACTTGATTAACCAAAATGTAGACGAAGAAGTTATACAGTTGTAGACAGTAGCTATATGATTAAAAAACAGTCAAATACTGAACTAAGAAATTGGAATAGACTATATATGGCAAATTATCGGTAGTCGAATGAATAATAATTCTTCTCTACGATGAAAAACACTCATACAAGAAGTGAAAATGAACACCGATAGCTGAGGTCATATATAGTTACATGATGAGAAAAGAAAATTTAATCAATGAAAATTCACAAATACTGATTTTTTTTTAAAAGTTGTTTGAATCTTCGATCCTTGACAACTGAAAAACATGTCGATAAAGCACAAAGCAGTAAGACAATGTAATACATATTCAACTGCGCATTTCATTCTTAACATCACTAAGACAATACTTCTTGTGGCATTTGAGTTTGTCAGTTCTGAGATAGGACTCAATAATCTTATTCACGAAAAGAATTAGACTTCATGCGAGCTGTTACTACTAGAGGGAGTAGAACTGTAAAAGTGCCTGAAAAATTCAACTAGCCTAATCCAAGACATTTAAAAAAAGTTTAGGGCTATTGTATTTTTTGCCTTGCACAGTGATAATGAGTAACAAATAATAATGATAATGAAGTCAATGAACATGTTTATTATGAACGATGATGGCCTATGAATGTATATCTTCTCGACAAGAAAGTTTTATTAAATAAGATGACTGTTATCCAACTTATATATATTTCCAAGTTTTACATTTATATGTTAGCTATTATTGACTTGATATACACTTTTAGATGTTATCACTTATTTGAATTATTTGTTATCTGATATAGGAAAAATCAATTTGCTGTTAGGCTCTTATGGGACCCCCCTTTGACCCCTCTTTCAATGATTTCAAAGAAGTCGACAAAAAATATTTATTTCTCATACGGTCCAATGTTAATCTATGTTCCGCGCTGGTGGCGATGCTTTTTGTTATATCGGAACGAAATGAACATTTTTTGTTTAAGGACCTTCTGCACATCATTTGTGTAAAGTTTTGTTGAATTTGCCTCATTAGTTTTAGAGAAGAAGATAAAATGTGATTTTTCCCATACGGTTCAATGTTACACCTAAGTTCCATGCTAGCGGCAATGTTTTTTGTGGGATCACAAAAAATGAGCAATCTTTGTAAAAGACCTCCCATGCATCATTCCTGTAAAATTTGGTTGAATTGCCTTTAGTGGTTTCAGTAGTATTTTCCCAAAGGGTCAAAGGTTCACACAGTCAGGCCATGTTTTTTTTGTGTCAGATCCACACGAAATGCGCAATCATTGTGTATGACCTTTTATACATCATTCCTAAAAGGTTTTATTGAATTTGCCTGAGCAGTTGCAGAGGAGACGATGAATATGTAATTTTTTTCTCATAAGATCCAATGTAAAACCTGAGCAATTTCGATAAAGGACATTCCATACATCATTCTTGTAAATTTTGATTGCTTTTGCTTAATTGGTATCAGACAAGAAGATGAAAATGTGATTTCCCATTGATTCCAATGTTAAACCTAAGTTCAGTGCTGGCAGCCATGTTCTTGGTCGGATCAAAACAAAAAAGCAATCTTCTTAAAGGACCTTACAAACATTATTCCTGTAAAGTTTGGTTGAATTTCCTTCAATGATATCAGAGAAGAACATGAACAAGGCTGTGTGCCTGTAAGTGTATTTTTTTTAAACATTATTTAGTTTGTTTATTTTAATTTTTATCCTTTTCTTATCTTTTTTAATGATATAAATTGATACTATATTGAAGAGTGAAACATGCAGACATTTTGAAATTGATTTTCATTTTGCTGGACATAGGCCCAACACTTACAAAATTTTTGCTCGACCCTATGAATATTTGCCTGACCTACATTTTTTATTTAAAAACAATTAACAAGAGGAAAGCTGTCAATGTGACAGCAAACCGGGTTTTCTTTTACATGGACAGTATATCTTACACATGGACTGACCCTCAATATTTGAAATGTACTTATAATTTTCATTAATTTTCAATGTTTAACCTTCCACCAAACTAGCCTATTTCTGAAAGTTCAGCAACTTGGATTTTAATCAAAAAGGAAAATAAAAGTACTGTGCATACATGTACCTCTGATGACGCCTGTTGAGGGCGAAACATGTCGACAATAAATTACATGCAGTTTCCTTAAGTGTTGTTGTCAATCATGTTGGTACCTCTGATACAGGTACAAATGATCTGCATTATAAAAACTTCCTGTCTCAAATACTGTAGGAGATTTGTTCTGGACAAATGGGAGACCTTATGGGAAAATATTTGACGTAATAAGTTCAACAACTGATATTTTTGACATAAATCATCAAAAAGTAAAATCAAAGTACCATGCACATCTTTGATATATGTACAATTGATATGCAAAATAAAAACTCCCTGTCTCAAATACTGTAGGAGATTTGCCTCGGACAAAGGGGGTACCTTATTGTTAAAAGTTCAACAACTGATATTCTTGAAATAAATTATCAAAAATCAAAATCAAAGTACCATGCACACCTTTGATATATGTACAAATAATCTGCAAAACAAAAACTTCCTGTCTAAAATACTGTAGGAGATTTGCTCCGGACAAAGGGGGTACCTTATTAACAAAAATTGATGTAAAAATGACTAAGTTCAACAACTAATATTTTATAATCAATCATCAAAAATAAAAATCAAAGTACCATGCACACCTTTGATGTAAGTACAATTGATATGCAAAATAAAAACTTTCTCTCTCAAATACTGTAGGAGATTTGCTCTGGACAAAGGGGGTACCCTATGGTTAAAAAATTGACGTAAAAATGACTAAGTTCAACAACTGATATTTTTGACATAAATTATCAAAAATCAAAATCAAAGTACCATGCACACTTTTGATATATGTACAATTGATCCGCAATATAAAAACTTCCTGTCTTAAATACTGTAGGAGATTTGTTTCGGACAAAGGTGGTACCCTATTGTTAAAAATTTGACGTAAAATGACTAAGTTCAACAACTGATATTTTTGACATAAATTATCAAAAATCAAAATCAAAGTACCATGCACACCTTTGATATATGTACAATTGATCTGCAAAACAAAAAC
>MJUU01004528.1:5323-29450 GCA_002080025.1 Modiolus philippinarum | reverse complement strand
GGGGGGTTCCAGGGGTTCCAGTCGAGTTTTGTTACCATTTGTTTCAATTTTTACCTAAATTCTGCACGAAATATAAAACTAAATCCCGAAAAAGGGGGGTTGGTCCAACCCCGGAACCCTCTCCGTTGATCATGCAATAAACTTAGATTAAGCTTCAATAATTAAGAATAACATGCTTGAATCGACTGCATCGGAACTAAAACACATAATGTTTTAGACAGTTTGGGCAAACCTCAATTTGGATACTATATCCCAACTGAGATATAATATCCTAATTGGGATATATTGTTGTGATCTGTTGTATCCCAATTTGGAAATATGAATTATATTTTAATGGTTTAATGTCGCATCATCATTCATAGAAATCATAAATCTATAGGGGAATATATACACATGTTGTTAAACGGATGATGCAAATTGTCTGCAAATTGAGTCATAAATAAAAAAATCACACATTATGTTTTAGATATAACTTTAAGGAGCTAACAATTGTTCTCGAAGAAAACTATCTGCATTCGAGTTTAACAAAATGTGATAGCTTTAGGGAGAAAATTTTTGATATCAAAAATGAAGTAGCGAAAATAAGTCCAATGAATATGACTTTTGATTTCTTTTAGAATTTACTCTAAAAAATACTATAAACATTGATAAGTGTACAATCAATAATATCTTTGCATATTTTAACAAACTAAACTTAAACTCAATTAACTTCCCTGTTAGATGGCAAAGTTTTTTTTACCCATGGATGCGGGGCGGTCAACAAATATAAAGTTAACTGACAAAGTGTTCTTGCAAAGTCAACCACTGTCATCCGTTGTCAGACAAAAAAGGCTCGTAGACAAAGATATAAATAGACAAAGCAGGTACAAAAAAACCGGAAACATTGTCATCCACAATCGACAATCGTCCTGACTTGGTATAGACATTTCAGGGGAAATGGTAGGTTGAACCGGACTTATGACGCACAAAGCAACCCCCCTTTTTCATAGCTGTAGTGTTCTGTAGTAACTCAACAACAATTTACTATTGAAAGGTCGTAGACAATGAAACGAAATGTCCATCCCAGCACTAAAAAAAATGAATCTTGATCACAGTTCGGAACGAAAATTAAAATATTTGTCATGAAGGTCTGAATCTATCAAAGAACTTTTTCAATGATCGTATGAGACGGATTTTTCTGAATCCTTGATCAATGGAAATGCGAATAATTGATGCTAGCTCTAGCTAAACGAATCAACTGTAAAATATACAATACTTGAGCAGGAGAAGTTGTAATATTACTAGCCATGTCAGGAAAATTTGTAAGTTTGAAATTGAAGTAAACTCTTTTGTTATAAATTTTAGTACGGAGTGGGAGTAATAACAGAATTACCTCGAACGAATTGTCAAGAGAAAAGTCAAAGATGCAAATAGACAAAGCAGCTGCAAAACCACCGGAAAAATGCCAACCACAATGGTCCTGACTTAGCACAAGCATTTCAAAAATGGGTTAAACCGGTTTTATGGCGATCCAAAGCTCCCCTTCTATTGTGGAAGCGTCCAGCAGCATCCAACATCAATTGCTATTTAAAAGTTCGTAGACAGTAAAAAATGTTATTCCCAGTATTAAGTAAAAATGAATCTTGAATCACAGTTAACCGTTTTTGTCAAATTCGAGATGTAAATAAACAATGTGGAATGTGGATATGGAATAAATATGCGTGAGACAAAGTCTCTACAAATGCATTGTATAGAACCAAGCAATGGAACAACGCTTTTATTGTTGCTCTTCATCCTGTAGTCCAAAAAAAGATGTACATCTAGAGTTATTCTGTTGTTTCCTGCATCTCCAATCCTAAAGGATATATTGATGTTATTCATTTAGCAAAGATGTGTTATTAATGGAGAGAACATATCAATGTATCAATCAGTGAGATTGAACGATCAAACATCTTTAGTTTTTATGAGCTTCCTCGAGTCCCTGAAGAAATTTAGTCTTGTATAGTATAAGAACAAGTCTGCGAGTAGAGGAGCACAATTCGTGCTATGATATGAGAATGATTTTTTACCATAGGATGCACTGTTAAGCTTTGTTCTGCACTGGCGGTCATGTTTTTATCCGATCGGAATGAACTGATCAATTCATGTAAAGAACCTTTAATACATCATTCCTGTAAAGATTGGTGGGATCTGCTTAATCAGTAGTTTCAAAGGATATGATGAAAATGTGAAACAACTTTGTTTTTTTTTTAGTTTTTGTAGCACATATAGCTAAAATTGGATTTTATAATTTAGCTTGGATAGTATACATGATATAGGGTTTATAAACATGGCTATAAGAGGGTTATATCTATGGAGATGAATGTTTTACCAGCTTTGTTATTAAACTTCGTTGGATAATATTGTTCAGTGGTGTTTCGCTTAATTACAACACAGATAGTGATTATAGACAATAACAGTATACATTGACTTGACATAAACGCAATATAAGGATGAGGCTTAGAAACGCGGGAAAATGCGAGCCTCTGGCGAGCATTTTCACCGTATCAAGCCGAATTCTTATATACAGTTTATGTCAAGTCAATGTACTGTTATTGTGTTTATACTGCAACATTAACAAAGCGAATTTTAGGTAAAATTTATCGGTAAAAATTATGATTTAAAAAGTGAAGTAGCCGACGTTAGCCTGAGATGAATCCATGTTTTCTTGCAACGTCATAGAACAATATCTACGGAAACAGATTGTAGACGTCATTGAAAAAGTGTTATACGGTCAGTGACTGTATATCACTTATGTTTATACAGTCACGCAAATATAGAGGTTGCAGTATAAAAGGTATTAACGCTACCTCTTGATCATGGCACTTAATATCATTAAATTTACGAAATGATACCAGTAGAACAGAATGTGGCACAGTTGTTTATCATTTCAAGTGACTTCCTTTGCTGAAATATTGCAAACTTCAATCCATAAAACTATAAAATGGTCTCGTTCAAAATTTCTTTCCAAGAAGTGTTACAGTCTGTTTGCCTAAGTTTGTCATTTTGTCGTACATTTGTTTTAGTTTGTATTACCTTGATATCGTAATGTTCTAATTATCGAACGGAAATATCATAGCTTTTTGTAAAGTGTTACACATGTGCTTATTTTTTTGGCTTCTATTTTGGGCAAGGCTTTTCATGACGTCTTAGAAAGCTGTTGTAAAGTCTTTAACCTTGCTAATTATATGCTAGTTGTCTGTCATTTATAATGTAAGCCAATTTAATGGAAAAGACAAGGTGTGTTTTGGGATGTCAAATTTATATATAGTGTATGGACCAATGATATCTATAAAAAAATATATATAGCCGGACCTGTTTTAAGTGCCCACATCTCACTATTTTATAACGCCAAGTTTTCTTACATTCGACTCGATGAGTGCCCTGTGTTTGTCTATATGTTGTAGTTGTCCACTAGCTTAAGACACTAGTGCTTTTGTCGGGCAAAGGATGACAGTGATTGTAAGAGCACTTTGCCAGTTTAATTGATGTTTGTTGACAATCCCGCACCCATGACCAAGAAAGACATGGATGTAGCGTTGCTCGACAATTAGCAAAGAATTCCGCTTAAACCGGTGCTAGGGGCCGTCTTGAACTTACTATGAGGTATGAGCAAAGCTCATTGTTGAAGGCCTCATGGTGACTTCAAGATGAAGAACAACAATAAAAGCGTTGTTCCTTTGCTTGTTTTTTACCATGTATTTGTAGAGACTTTGTCTCATGTGCATTTACTCAATATCCTTTTATTCACCGTTGGTAACGGCACAAGCAAAAGCCAGGGGTAGGGTTAAACCAGTTTATAGGTACCCAAACCCCCTCTTTCTCTTTTATATAATGAACATACGAATAAAACCCAATAAAGTAGACTACTAACTCTATGACCACTGCCTTGTTA
Source organism: Modiolus philippinarum (assembly GCA_002080025.1). Classification (NCBI taxonomy): domain Eukaryota; kingdom Metazoa; phylum Mollusca; class Bivalvia; order Mytilida; family Modiolidae; genus Modiolus; species Modiolus philippinarum. The sequence continues at coordinate 25,537 of MJUU01004528.1, read as the reverse complement.
AAGAAAACTATATGAAAAAACGTTATTTAGAAAGATGGGTCAAAGAGTGCTCGCCGCTAAATTGCCGCTAGCTAAAGGAACCTAGTCTGCTGGTAAAACACTGTCGCACTATCAACAAAAATCAAACTCAAAACAAGGGTTTTGTAAAGAGCTGTCATGTATTTCAGTAGACATCAGCAGTATCAGTGAGAGGCCAGTATGTGTGTAAAATCTTCAAGTCACAGATCTTCATCCAAAGACAGTTTAACGGATTTGTGTAGAATATCCCGTCTGTAGTTAATACATATATATTTTCATAAATAAATAAGCAAGTAAGAGAGATATGTACGCATATAATATAACAAGTACACATCAAACATGACAGTCAATTAAAATAAGTCTCGATAAATAAAAGAGTATTTACCAAGCAAGAGTCTATACCTTATCATATACAGCCGGGAGAGAAGGCATTGAGATTGAAAGATTTGCAGACGTGTCACTATCCAGGATATACTACAGTCTTAAATCTTAATAATGTTGATTGATAAAATTCAGAACATGAATAAATAGGTGTCCAGAAAGTTAATGTATGGTCATCAATAAACCGTGTCAAAACTTTAGTAAAAAAACAAAACTGATAATATGTTAATAGTTTAATTTGGACATTGCTGTCCGTCTCCAGTCTTTGTTAATACAAGTATTTACTCTCATCAGTCTAAAAAATAGCAAATACAAGGGAAAGGGTTTAAAATATTTACTTTTGTGGTACTTCTTGATTTTGCACTAAAACTACATTTTACAACTTAATCTGGTAAGCATGTGCACATTGCTTCACGAGTAGCAATCAAAGTCCAAGACGAAACCTTAAACTTTGATGGCCACTTGTGAAATAATAAACTTATACCTTAGTGACTGGGTTTTTTTCTGTGGTGCTTTTGGTGTTTCTGTAGGTTATCTTCATCATTATTTACTTGAGAAAATATTGAAGACAACAAATTATTTTGACTACTCTATTGACATAAATAAAGTATTTTTCAACATTGCTGTCTTGATAATCAGCTTCCACTTTTTGACTACTCTTATGATATGAAAATTTATTGCTTTAATCATCACACATTTTTTTTTGTTTGTTTTTTTTCTTTTGTGTAGATTGTTCTAATTTGCCTTCTTTCGGCATCTTGTGTGTTTACAAGATATCAAGTCTTTGCATTCCTCGGCAGTATTGGACTGTTTAGGGCGGTCCACAAGATCGTGATGTCGACAGCAATACTTCTATAGTGATGACTTCATGTTATAGGTAACATACCCTTGCTTAAGTAGCCTATTTTGTTAGCAACCGAGCTCTATCAAGGTAGTCGCTGTACCGACCACAGGCCCTTGAGGAGCGAATGAGTTGGAAGATGTAAACTCCATATGCCGGTGCTTTTGGAATGTTACTACAAAGATAAGGGAAGTTGACTATTGGAAAAGTGAAGTCATCGCGTTAGTCATATAGCATAATTTGTAGTGTACCTCTGTTGTCGTCCAGAAACGAAGCCGGTGTGGAAGTATCTGTATTATCCTTAATTTCGAGCTCTTTTGGATAGATGAAGAAAATCGACAAAGCGAGGGGTGTTTAGTAATAGAATATCATCTACATAACGGAAGCTGATATTGAAGAACTGGACCAGTTTTCTGTCTTTATTTTGAAGAAGCCCTTCGATGAATTCTGCCTCATATGAGTGAAGAAACAGATCGGCTGAAAAAGGTGCACAGTTTGCGCCGATTGGAATTCCAATTGTGTTAAAAAACAAGTCCTCCAAACTGGACTCATATATTGTCGATCAGAAACTCTAACATTTTAATCACTTCTTCCTCTGTATATTTTTTCCTGTGGTTCTGAGTCGTATTTCACGAATTGTCCTTGTTCTCTGCCTATAACAATGTACTTATATCTTCGTTCGCCGTTCTTACGGGAGAAACATCTATGAATGAAATCTTTCAAAAAACCTAATTTATAAAACATAGCCTCATTCGAATAAGTTAAGTGCCTCCCTATTAGACATTTTTACTATTCATCGTCGAAACCGAATCCGAAACCGAATCCGACACCGAAAACATAATATACAGAATTAGTTGTGTTTATCTTCTCATTATTGAATGCATATCAGTGACTCATGGGCTTAAAAGTTCAGCTTTCTTTTTGAAATATTTACTGTATATTTATTTATAAATGCAATTTTATAGACTTTAGGCATTAAATATGTAATCAGTTCTACAATTTGGATTTAAAATTTCCTTTCTGCGTGTAATCATGAAAAAAAATTACATAGTACATAATTTGTTGTTAGGTGAATTATTCTTATATTTATGTTGTCATTTACAAATTTCATGAATTTTGTTGTGTTGTTCATTTTTGTTTATGTGTGTGTCTTCATTTTTCTTTTCTATGCCGTGCTCATGTTGTATGTCTTTTCTTTTGTTTTTTCGATGTTGCCATTGTCAATGGAATATTCGTTTTAGATTGACGGTTCGGTTCTCACTTACTTTTGGCATGAATAAGGCCTTTAAGGCGAACATTAAGTCTGCATTTTACGCTCAATCTTTAAAAAGGCCAAAACACTTCAGTTATTTGAAAAAATAATTTCATATATCCTTCCAAAAGAGTTTTTCATGTTGCGATGTACAAAGTTCATGAATTTTAGCATCAACAAGGTATTAAAAGTAAGTGAGAACCGAACCATCAGTCTAAAACGAACAAGCCAATGACAATGGCAACATCGAAAAAAAAAAAACAAAGAAACAAAGACATAACATGATCACGGCACAGAAAAGAAAAATGAAGACACACACATACACAAAATTAAACAACACGACCCGATAAAAACAATGGATGAGATCAGTAAGATTTTAAGTGAATTTTTGTTGTTTAAACTTATTGTTAGCACATGACCAAACCAATTTAATTTTGAAAATTTATTTACATATCCTTTTGAAGGAGATTCATATGTTGCGATAAATAAATGAATTGAATCTTAGCATAAATATATTCAAACCTTAATTATGCTGAAATTAATGCAATATCGCAACATATAAAACTCCATCAAAAGAATATCAAGCATTAAATTCTTAAAAAACGGAATTGTTTTGGTAAAATTTAAAGATTAAACATTTTAGATGAAATAAAAGACTAGAAATCTTGCTTTTCAAACCTATTTAACACATAAAACTCTTTATAAAGGATATATGAAATAATCTTTTCAAAAGACTATATTGTTTTGGTCTTTTTCTAAAGATTGGGTTTAAATTACATACTTCAAATTTTACTTTTCGTACTTTATTTATGCTAAGATTGATAGAATCACGCACTTAAAATCTTACATATTTTAAACTACAGACTTAAAATCTAACTTGTCATGCTTTTTTATGCTTAAATTCAGACAATTTCTATATCGCAACATATAAAACTAATTCGAGAAGATAAATAAAATGATTTAAAAAAAAATGGATTGTTTTACCTTTCTAAAAAATGAGCGTAAATGCAGACTAAAAGTTTTCCTTTAAGACATTATTTATGCTAAACTTCACGAATTTTGTGTATCGCATCATATAAAACTTTTTCAAAAGGATATAATGATGAAATAAAATTTTCTTAGTTTAAACAAAAAACTAAAATCTCATTTTTCAAACATTTTTTATATTAAACGTCATAAAATTTGTATATTCCAACATATAAAATTTCCTCAGGAAGATATGACGAAAAAAAAATTTCAAGAAAAAATGAAATGTTTTGGTCATTTTTAGAGATCGAGTTTAAACTGCAGACTAAATATCTTGCTTATCATACCTTATTTATGCTAAGTTTCATTAAATTGGTATATGGCAACATAAAAAATCTTTCAAAAGGATATGATGAAATAAAATTCAAAAAAGAAGAAAAAAAAAAAAACAAGTGAATCAATGAAAAATAAACCAAATAATATTGAATTAATCCGCAGACCAAACATCTAACTATGAAAAAAAACCAGTGAATAACGATTTTAAATGTTAATCTAGAACGGAGTAATTTACAACTGTTAAAGTGAACTTAAGACAGTCAAGATTGAATCCTTCCATGACCCGCATATCAGCTCTTCATTCGCACCCAACAATCACTAGTCAGAAACTAACTTTACGAATGTTGAATAAGAAACAAAATTATGAGCTTTAAACAGAATAAACTGTTTTTATTGGTTGGATTAAATTTTGAATAGCGGTTACCGTTTCTGAATTGATGAACTTTAAACACCTAATTTCGATTTCAGTTTCTCATAATTTGCGTTTCCGATTCCGATCGGAAACTGCACTTTTTGAACGGAAACTGTAGTTTTCTTGAGAAATACAAGGTATTTCGCGAAATACTATATATTCTGTACGGAAACTCAAGATTTCGTGCAAAATACCTGATATTTAGCACGGAGACCATACTTTTCAGTTTTGGAGCAAAATACCGGTACTTAGTATTCTGCATTTTTGTGGCTATTGGGTGAGATGCGTTTATCTCATGAACGTTACATGCTACATAAATTTGATGATTTGAAATTTCCTAAGCAATACAGAAGGAAACGCAATTAAAATCCAAAAAGTAATGAAGATTTAATCCCTTTTGGCTCTTTTCTAAAAATGGTTGGACCAAGGCACTAAAAGTAAGATAAACATATTACGCGTAAGCTTAGAAACATTATACTAATATTTGATAATGATCCATATACTAAAACCAAAGTTATGGTTTCCATAAACGCAAAACGTCGTATTCAACCGATATTTGGCCCTTTTATCTAAAATAGGCGGGGCCAAAAACCATAAATTAGAACTCAAGAGATGGGCCAAGAAACATCATTCTCAAATTTTATAGTAATACGTCCACTACAACCAAAGTTTTGCTGTCAACAGACGCCGACCCCCGACAACGATGACATTGACACAATTTTTGCGGTCGTATAGCAACGTTAAAAGCAATAAACGATCAAAATTGTCAGGAAAAAGAAATTTTTAGCAAAAAGTAAACAATTTTGCTTTCTATTATCGAATTGCAAATTACTTCTGCTACATAGTATTAACGATTGAAAGTCCATTATGGAGATTAAAGAAGTAAGTGAGAACCGAACCGTCAGTCTAGAACGAACATTTCAAGGACAATGGCAACGTAGGAAAAACAAAGAAACAAAGACATAACATGAACGCTGCAAAGAAAAGAAAATGAAAACTCGCACATATACAAAATGAAAACACGGACCCCATAAAAATCATGGGTGAGATCAGGTGCAACGGTAGAGTAAACATCTCCAAAGAAAGCCAAACAGTTAAGCAATGTTTTAGCATTGCAACCACAGTTCATTCTGTATATGCTGGTTTCGGTTTCGGTTTCGATGATGAATAGTAAAAATGTCTATTTGGAATTACAGAAGATATAACTTGATGATATTGTTATAGCACCTAGAATATTCCGGATAATCTGTTGAAATTGTTTCTGAAAAGTTTTTTACCCACCACGTTTTGTTTTGTTGCTCTTCTTTTAAACTTTACGAAACGACGTTCCTTGTTTTCCCTAAATTCGAACTGTTTTAAAGATAAATTTTTAAGTTCATCACCTCAAGCCAAACACTTTACTACTGTAATAAAGTAAGGCATTACTAAGGCCTTTGCTTGTCTCCAAACTAAATATATTATCCATCCAAAGTTTCTGGGCTGTCACTTCTTTCATTATAGCATCAATGGCACAACGAAATTTTTGAAATATTCCATCATTTTTACCCAAAATATTGAAGGCCGGTTTCGAAGTTTGTCTTTAATGACGTTGACTTCCAACATATATTGTACAGTGTATTAGAGAGTGTGGATTTTCATCTTTTCTGTGGACTTCCCCGAGGGTATTCACTAGCCCTGTAGTCAGTACTTCGGTTTTGACCCGAAAGCCGATTCTATTTGGAACTTTGCAATATCTAAATTTTTGTAAATTTTGTTGAAAACGAAGGAGTATCTCTCTCGTGCAAAGCTCTGTCCTTAGCTTATCTTGGCTTTACATATAGATCATATTGGTTATTTGTTCTCTATCAGCTTTAAAACATCTTTGAGTTGATGGTCTTCCAAATGGTTAGATTTCATCTGCACTGAAGAGACATAATGCGCATATTCGGAAACTAAATTGACAGTAACTTTTGTATTTATTTATTTCTCCTTACTTCAATTACGAAACGCGACAGAAAAAAATCTCACTATTTCGTCTCCTCAATCTTTTGAATTTTATTTCGAGCATTTGCCCATTCATCCCAAATTCTTACAGTTCAGTTCGTATTCCTGGAAGTATTCTTGGGTATTCTACCGGTGATTTTTTAAATCAATTTTGTAATCCTCAATGAGAAAAATCTAGCATTATCATTTGTTTTCATCTAAATTTATGAAATGTTTTGTAAAATTGAAGCAGAAGGAAACTATGTGCGTTTCTAAAAAAAATGTTGAGAATTATTCATCAAGTTGCATTTGTTTCTTCCATCAAAACATTTGTAATTGTTTGTTACTGAAACCTGTAACATAATACCTTAGGACTCTTTTTTCAAAAATGAAATGCCAGGGGGCGTTGTTAATGTTAAAACGAAGCTGCTATTGGATATTGACCAATTTTCAGCACCATTAAAAATGAAACCCATTTCGAACTAATGCATAATAAAAATTCTGGCAAATGTTTTCAATTTATAAGACCCTACCTTATTTCAGTTTCCAAGCCATAATTTGGAAACTTGAATGCCTTTCAGTGTTTAAGAAAGACTTTCACTTGATACCTTATAAATAGTGATTAAATTCAAATACTCCAGAAAAGGTTAAAAAAAAAGGCTTTGAGGAAGTAATAAGGTAGGGTTTCAAATATAAAAAAAAAGTTTTTAATTTCCGCATTTTTATACTTTATTCAGGGAAATATATTCACCCATCAAAAAAATTCTAGATTCTCTTCAAACCTTTTGAACAATTACCGGCGGGAGGGCAAAGTAAGATTTTTATATAGCGAAAAATGCTGTATATTTTCAAGAAAAGTACCAAGTAAAAGACATAAAAAATCTAAATTTTTCTTAGACAGAAAAATAACTGGACAGGCGGGGATGAGAATTCATTATGGCCTCCCACCCACTTTTACTTTTACTTTCATCAGTGGATTAATTTGCTTATAATAGGTCACTTTACAAATTTCATCAGAATGTAGATTAATTACCACATGAAATGAGGGAAATAACAAAACTACAGTACCGAACAGCAACTGTCGCACTGTAAGTGAGTCAATCTAGGAAAAAGTCAGAATCGGTATAGTCAAATCCGGGAAGACGTGCACAATTTGATCGACATTCAACAGTTAGGTTGAAGGGTGCATTTTCAAAACACAATACAGATGGTAGCATTCTTATGGGCAAAGCTTGTGCCCACTACTCTCCAATCTATATTGTTATTTCTCTAATTTCTAGTAAATCTAACCAACGCCTGACCGATGTGATCTGGTGAATTTTCCGCAAAATCTTTTCGGAACATAATTCTCGTTGTTTTTACATTATGTCATTAGAGAAACATTTTCTACAACTTAATCACGTTAATTATTTAATTTCTCACATCTTGTAACTCGAATAATTCAAGCCATTTCCGTCTCCGATGCTCTCCGCTCGATGGTAGTGAGTGGAATATTCGGATTACACAACTTGTTAAATAAATTTTCAAATGTTAAAGAATTCGGCAAGCCTCGTTTTCAAACCTTTGCAAAATTTATTTAACTCGATGTGAGAAATTTCATAATCAACTTAGTTCTCGTTGTATTCTAACTATGTACTTACATTGTTTTATTTTCCTATTCAAATTGTTTTATGATATTGATACTTCTATCAGCATATTATTTAAAAGTAAAGCTAAAATAATGAATCAATTTACCTTAAAACAGAAAATAAATCATTACCCTCGGCTGATACCCACTGAAAAAAAGAGAAAACATCAAGAGACAAACCAAGTAGATCTATAAGCAATTCTGGAAATTCCTGATAACAATTTTGAAGAGTTAACCATATGAAGTTTCATTGTAAAATAAAAATGAAACAGACATTATTTAAGTATTCTTGATACAAATTTTTAACTTATTTTTATTTCTTTAGATGAGACTGTCGTTATGTTCTACCATATATTTGTACAGACTTTGTCTCATGGGCATTTACTTCATACTTTCCTGCTGTCGTTGTTAATCGATCATTTTGTTTGTAATTTGTCGTTTATTTTTTATTTGATTACATGTACATGTCTGCTGAAGCTGCTATTTTCTGGTAAGTGTTTTTGTATTTGTGACCTCATGTAATTTTTTTTATTCACGTTCATAATCTTGTTTTTCTAATCGATTCCAAATCTTTTTCAAAATTGTTTTAAATTGAATCCCAACTTCCACTGTTGTGTGTATCAATTTACTTTAATTTGAAGCTGCATGTTTTTTTATTTAATAGTTTAGACTTAATTTGACTTAAAAAAAAAAAACAAAACAAAACAAACAAACAAACAAACAAGCAAACAAAAAAACAAACAAACAAAAAAACACAGAAAAAAACAAAAAACAAAAAAACACACAAAAAAACCCCAAAAAACAAAAAAAAAACCAAAAAACAAAAAAAACAATACAAAACAAACAAAAAAAAACAACAAAAAACAAAAACAAAAACAAAACAAAACAAATAAAAAAACAAACGGTTCAATGATTGATGTAAAATGGCGACTGTCAAATGCCAAAGTGGTATATTATTTGTCCTGCAGTTTTGCGTGCAATAAATAGGTGTATGGTCTGTGAATTCAATAAAGTCTATATGCAATAACAAAAGCGGCTGACCACTGATGAGACCCACCGTTTATTAAAAATAGGGGTCGAAATACATATCAAAATAATGAAAGAAAGAACAGGAAAAAATTAAGAACGACCGAAATGTACAATCACAGGTCAGAATTACAATAAAACTTAAAATATTATTAAAACAACTAAATAATATTGGAAATACAATACAAGATATGCTCTCAATAAAAGAATAGGACAGTATAAAATAAAGACTACTCAAATGTGCAAAGCATATGCTTGTCACTATGGAACAATACTTCTGGTGCCTTTTGAGTTTGTCATTGCTGAGTTAGGACTCGGTGATTTTACTTCACAGGAAAAAAAAATTAGCAACCAGCATGAAAATAACGCAGTAAAGCAATATGTTCAACTACACATTACATGCTTGGCATCACAAAGACAATACTTCTTGTGGCTTGTGAGTTTGTCAGTACTGAGATAAGATTGGGTAATAAAAACTGGTGTGGTAGAGTAAGTGATAGATTTAGGTCTTGTAATTTTGATAATTATATAAATATTGATAATTGTTTAAGCAAAAGGTCTATTTTGAATTTAGAAAATATATTATTTTATGAATACAAAGCTGAATGGGAACAAAGAATTTTAGCTCAAAGTGTAGGTAAAAAGTTACGTACTTACAAGCTTTTTAAAACTTCTTATGGGGCAGAGAAATATTTGACTTCAAACATTACATGTAATTATAGATATAGAAGTGCATTTTCTAATATTAGATGTGGTGTTGCACCACTGAGGATAGCGAGTGGTTGATATGAGGGTAAAGCTATTGAGGAAAGGAAATGTTTTTATTGTAATAACTCTTCTATTGAAGATGAGAGGCATGTTGTAATGTACTGTCCTTTATATGCAGATTTGAGAATGAATTTTTTTTCAAGAAATTGAAAAGAAAAATTTAGGTTTTAATATTTTATCTGATGAGGAAAAATTCATCTATCTTTTTAAATCAGATGACTGTTTTTATGATGTTGCCAAAACCTGCTCTAATATTTTAAGTAGAAGGAACACTTTTTTTATATTCTTAATAATAAGAATGATTTTTTTAATGCTATGTATAATTTGTTTTACTAAACATTATATAGTCTCTCGTAATTCTTTTCAGAATGGCACTTGTATATGTTTTATTTGTGTATATGTAGTCTTTTATTGTACTTGTATATTGTACATTGTATATGTTATTTTATGTTGTTAAATACAAGTGGTGAGACTTGAATAAAATATTGAATTGAATAGTTCTTGTGGCTTTTGAGTTTGTCAGTACTGAGGTAAGATTGGGTAATTCTAATTGGAAATAAAAGTATGATGGTTTCTAGAGTAACTTAATTCTCTATGAAAAAAACAAAATAAATAATCTTGCCCTAAGAAGGCAAAAAAAATAATAATAAATAGATAAACATTCTGGCCTTGGTTACACTGAAAATAAAAATTCTGACTTGCTAATATCACAAAATAAATAATCTGACAGAAATAAATCTTAAAAGCCACCCCCTCCTCATTATTGAATGGTCGTCCCCTAAGTGCGTAACATTCGTGGTTCAAGAAGGAACATTCGAATCAAATAATGCGGAAATCCTAATAAGCGTGTATCTAATGCAAACTAAAGTACGCAAATACAATCAAAGCGTTATTGAAACTTACAATCGCATACTCTTCTAGTTATAGAGAATGCAGTGTTGTATATCCTCCGTTTGGAAGTCAAAACACCACGACGTTTACGTTTCCGTCCAGCTGAAGAAATTCCACTGACTTCCGCCCAGTCAATTCTACTACCTATACCGATCGAAAAAACTTTAACTCCACTTCTCTTTAATCTGCGAGCTGCTCTTAAAGTTGCCCACTTGTTTTGTGACCTGCCACCAATCAAAACAACTGCTATCTTTGGAACCCCAAATCGATGACCTTGTATATGAAAATAGATCATGATATAGAATTTTTGCTTTGCTCATGCTGATAACAAATATTATTGTGATCTTTTCTTTTTTTTTTTTTTTTTTTTTTTTTTTTTTTTTTTTTTTTTTTTTTAATTATCTGTTTTCTTTTTTTTTAAAGAATAACTTCATATTTACAACACATACATAAACAATACAATGACACATGTACAGAAACAAGACAATTGAAATACAAACAGATAGATGATAAGAAAAACATGCTTAAAATATATCACTTTAGCCCACTACAGCAGAAATTATATTAATAAAAGGATCTATATAGATAGGCAGTTAAAGTAAATGTTCAAAGGGAATGTTTACGCGAATTACCATTTTACTGGTCTAGAATTTGGTTCCAGGGGTTCCAGTATTTTACATAATCATCTGGGTTGATGTGTCCAAAGGAAACATATTTCTCCAAAGTTAAGTTTTCTTTTAGAAAATTCTTCAGAGCGATTAAGTTAAACCTGCCATCGTTTAATTTTACTTTATAAATATAAAATTTAGTAAGTAAAATTATCTTATTTTTCACAAAATTCAAGCTATGAATAGATAATGTTCAAAACATTATTATTTCCATATTCAAATGAATTTCTATATTTGTCATCTCATAAATCCATTCAACTCAACCCACAATTCTGATATCTTATGGCAACCCCAAAATAAATGTTGAATGGTCTCTGACTCGTCATGGCAAAAGGAACAAACATCTGAATTTTTAAATTTTATCTTGAATAAAAAAGTATTTGTTGCTAATATATATGGTGTACTATTCTATATTGCAACCAGTTAAGCTTAGTATTTTTTGTATATTTAGTACAGTGCAGATATACTTTTTCCAGTCTTACATGTTATGTGCATTATTTGATCCCACTTTTGTTTTCCCAAAATGTTTACCTCTTTTGAATTCAATATATTATACATATCTTTTGAACCCTTTTCGATGAAAAAAAAAATTCCAATATTAAATTATAAACATGGTTGACATTCCTTTGATTGAAGATTAATATTAAAAGTACTGATAAATTTTTTTACTGATTTTACTAATCCAAAGTAGAGGGTGAATATGGGCTGAAAATTGTAAATTGTCTTAAATTCTTGAAGCGACATAATATTTCCCTGACTGACTATAATATCATTGATTGTCAAGATCCCCCTTTTCACCCAATCTTTATAGAACACACTTTTATTATCAACTTTTATATTGTTATTCCTCCATAAAGACGAAAAAATATATCACAAGCATGTTTTGGTATATTAATTTTCTTCAAACAACGGCAGTAGAATACCGAAGGAACAAAGGGGTGAAATTCACAAAAATCGAAGTCCAAAGACAGGGCAAAAACGAGAACACAGAAAACAATAACGTTAGACAGAAAAACAATGACGCCAGACAGACACAAAGCACAGTACCAGAAACCACAACTTCAAACAATTCCAAGCATCATATACTTCATCCCAAAATTTATTATTAGAGTGTTCTTTTGGTCCCAAATAAGCGAACTGTGTCAAATCAATTTTCTCAGAATATTCAAATAATTTAACCCATTTTGCATCTGACTGGAATAACCGTCTTACCCATGTTAGTTTTAGTCCCTGAATGAAAACATACAAATTTACCATTTTTAGCCCCCTTTATTATATGTCTGACATATAACATCTCTCTTTACTTTATCTGGTTTATTATCCCACACAAATGAGAAAATTTGTTTATTGAGTTCCCTCAGCATATGCTCATCTGGTGATGGGATTGACAAAAAAAAGATGATTTAATTTAAAAATTATAAGAGTCTTGACAATAGTTATTTTCCCAAAGGGTGTGAGGTGTTGTTTTGACCATCTCGTCATGATGTTTTCTATATCTTTTATTTTTTATTTATAGTTCAAATTAAGTATATCATCAATATCAACAGAAAACATAATACCTAACATCTTAAATTTACTGGAACTCCATTTCAATCCCCACTTTACACATATTTGGTCTTGGCAGTGTTTTTTACTACCTATCCATATAACACTTGTTTTTTCAATATTTATTTTGAGCCTGAGATTTTAGCGTAAAACTGGAGGTTACGGAGAGATGTATCAAGTGATTCAGGTGAACCATCTAGTATCATTGACGTATCGTCTGCATATTGGGATAATACATACTCTGTGTCATCTATTGTTATACCCTTTATATCCTCATTTTCCTGACTAAAATACCTAATATTTCGGCAAAGAGTAAATACAGTATAAGGGGATAAAGGGTTTCCATGTCGACCGCCTCGTTGTTCTACAATAAAAAATTCTGACAAACAGCAATTTTGTGAAACTGCAGAAGTAATATTATTATAAAAAGTTTTTACCCAATTTATCATGGATTCACCAAAATTAAAAAAACTTACGGGTATCATACAAAAATGACCAAGAAATAGAATCAAAAGCTTTTTCAAAATCAATGAGAAGGAGTATGCCTGGTATATCTTTTTCTTCAGTATAAGTTAAAATATCATAAATTAAGCGACAATTTTCACCTATATATCTCCCTGGCATAAAGCCGGTTTGATCACTGTTAATTAAAAACGAAAGAGTCGATTTCATTCTCTCGGCTATACAGCTGCATGGAAGCTAATTTATTTGTACAATTTAACAATGTAATTGGTCGCCAATTTTTTAGATATTGTTTCAGTTTATCTCTCTTAGGAGTACAAGTGATCACCCCTTGCTCTGTGTAACAGACATTCTGTTATTTTGGTAGTCATAATTAATAGACCTTAGAACATATTTATCAATATCTATCCAATAAAATCTTTAAAAAATCGACTGTAAATCCATCTGAACCGGGGCTTTTGTTACTTTTAGAACGTTTCAACGCAAAAGTAAGTTCATCTAGACTTATCTGTCCTTCCAACAATTGTTTTTGGTTTTCATCAAGTTTTGGTATGTCATCATAAGGTATCTCTGTTAGACTGTTTTGAATAATGTTTTTCATAAAACGACTTAGTCAAATCTAAGATTTCCTTCCGATTTTTTTTATAACATCACCATTATCGTCTATCAATTTTTAGATAGTCTTACTGGTGAAGTTTCTATTTTCCAAATTATAAAAATGATTTGTTGGTTTCTCTTCCTGTCTTACAATTCTGAGTTATTTTTTTTTCTTCTATTTTTCCAGATCATTTTCATTTATTGCATTTTCTTCTAATTTTAAAATTTCTAAATTTTTTTCCCTGCTTTACTCTTTCTCTTTTCTTGAAAGTTGCATATGAAATTGTAATCCCTCTAATCTCGAATAAGAGAATTTCTAAAAATAACTGATCATTTATTAAAAACTGGATACCTAATTTATCAATATCCTTTAATTGTTCTTTATTATAAACCGGAAGAGCATATTGTTTAGTGACATCATTTATCTTTTTTTAAACAATTTTAGTATATTCAGGATCATCAAGAAGGGAGTTTTTGAATTTCCATAGCCATTACCTTTTACCTTTACCTTTCACAAATTCATTTATCTTATAAGATAATATTATTGTAATCTTGAAAGAAAAAACATATAAGTGAACTTTCACACAGGAATCAGTAATGTTAGATCACTATCATCTACAGCCAATAGAATCAAAGAAATACAGAATGTTACAGGTTTACAAGTTAATTTTTTGTTTGTTGGGTACGTTTATGTCGTAATTTGTTGATAAACATGACTGACACCGAAAGAGAAAAGGCGAACTGACGTGGGGTCGATTAGTCTGACTTTTAGCAAAAATTGTACTTTTTAACCGGATTTCCTGTCTTATTAGACTTATAATGGCTATGAGAAGCACATTGTGTGAAGTCCAATGATAATTCAGAGTAGGGGATGGCAGAAGAAGTATGTTTTACTACTTTTGAAGTGTTTTTGTCTCAACAGTATATTCCCACTAAAATTCATCAAATTATAGAGGAACAGAGGATATCGTTTGGCATAGACAACATACCATTGTAATATCTAAAGCTATATTTCCGAAGATAATTCAGCCCGAGGTAGGTATTACGTATGCCACCTCTGTACCGGATTCTTCTAATTTTCCTCAAGAGTCGATATCTATTGTTGCCGTCTTTCAGTCTGATAACGCTCTTCGCTCTGGTTGAAAATAATACTACACCAACTTGAGTAGCATGTCGTCCTATGTGGAATCGTTGCACAATATTGCTTATAAAATTGAGCAAAGTGCGGAAGTTAGACAGACCTACACTTCTTGACGTGTCTACAAGGAACATAATATCTCGCTTTCCTCCGCATTCTATAAAAAGAAAATGTGTCTTCAGAATTATTATAGCTGCATACTCTTTCAAATCAATATCATTTTGTTAGAAGTTGATACAAGATCTAGCAAAATATCAGATAACTTCTACCATGTTGAAGGTAAAACAAGCAAATTATTCACTTTTTGTACTTTCATAAATCAAAACATTGATTTATTAAGGAATTTTATAACTCCGGTCTAGAAACAGATATTTTGAGTTCACCAACACATCATTTAAACAGCATTCATTGAATGATTACAGTTGTATGTTAGCACCATCTTCTAGGGCTTGAATTCTGGATTGGCATATGCTTTAAGCAACATGAAGAACTGATTTGTAGGAATGGTAGGCAACAGTTTGATTTCTTTCAAAGAATGTGAAATCCAACATCGATTACTTTCTCTTTGCCTTATTGCAATATTGACACAGTAACTTTAATTTGTCAATAAATATCTTTTGCAGATAGTTGAATGCTATAGTATATTATTTGACTTACTTCGACTAAAACTTATTGTAGCAGCAGCAAGCAATACGGTCACAACTAATAAACCCCTCATTATCTTCTGACAAACCCGTAATAAAAATCATCACTGTTGGCATTCGGAATCATATATTCTTCCTTTGCAGCTCACCTTACCAACACATTATCATTCATATTATATAGAGCTGTGTGCAACATTATTATCTATATACCTAATGTATCTTACCTGTTGCAACCTTATCCTTCTTCTATCTATTTACTACCCACCTAATGTTCATCGTGTACTATGTTGCAACTCTAGATTTCCTACGAGAAGGAATGACCCGGTTACCGAAAGCTATATTTTATATAGCCTAGGTGGCCGAGTGGTCTAGGGCGCTGGACATAGTGCAGGCGGTGTTGCCATAGATGCCAACAAGCAGGGGTTCAAATCCAGCCGAAGACCTTGCTGGATTTTCCGGTGTTAACAGGTTAAAAAAGATGATTTTCATCACTGTTGGCATTCGGAATCATATATTCTACCTTTGCAGCTCACCTTACCAACACATTATCATGTAATAAATCAAAGTACTGAAGTACTGTTTAGTCGGATTTACGCTTAATTTCGAAAAAAAAGATAATCGTAAAATTATTTACTGGACAACAAAAGACTATATAGAAAATGTTGAAAGTATAGACGATGAAGAACAATAAAAGCGTTGTTGCATTTGGTTAATTTTACCATGTATCTGTATGAATTTTGTCTCCTGTACATTTACTCGTTGACAATATCCATTATTTTTTCTTGAAGTGTGGAGTTCTTATAAAATCCCGATTGATTGAGATGTATGCTCTCTAGTTTTCTTCAGTTAAAATTTTCAAAATTTTGCATTTTGGCTTTCATATTTTCTTTAAAAAAATCAAACTATTTTTACCATCTGTACTTATAATGCCCACATCTCCCCATTTTATTTGCCAAGTTATCTTACAGCCAACTCAATGACTATCCTGTGGTCGTGGGTGTGTGTACTTCGAATTGTCTTTTGGTCCCTCTTTCGGGCAATGGATGACAGTGTTTATTAGAGTATTTTGTCCAATATCTTATGTCTGATCCCGCATCCATTGATGTAGACAAACATGGGCGTATCTTTGTTCGACATCAAGTGAATTCTGCTCAAGTCGATGCAACTAGTGTTAGGGTACGTCCCCAATGTACTATTAGGTATTAGTGTTTGCTCATTGTTGAAAGCCTCATATATTTTTGCGTCTCTCTTGGTAGTGGCTTAGTTAGTACGCTAGTTTATTGCAAGGCTATATTCTTTACCATTGAAAGCTGTCCAGTGTCTAGTGTCGGTCCAACTGGTTGATTATAGCACATGGACAAATATCATCGATGATACGGGGAATATAAATGGTTTCCAATTAAACTGCTATGTTAGTGGTAAAGAAATGATGTATGTTCTATGTTCTGTTTTAGTTAATATAGGTAAGCGTGGACATAAATAGATGACAATTTTTAATCTAACGATTCCGTAAAAATGTGTTGGTATGTTATCACTGAAAATGGATAAAAGAAGTACGTCACATGTAAATGCTGTATCTTGACCATATTAGGATTCCGAAGTAATAAGGGAACATTTTGCATAACTGTCGAAATTTGACAAAAAAACCTATAATTTTCACATCCCCTCTGGGTTGCATTAATAAGACTTCAGATTTATGTGTATCGTATTTTTTTGTAAAAAAGAAAAAGAGATAAAAAATTCAGTGTTTACTAATGACTAAATACCGAATTTACTGTGAATTTAAATTCTGCATATTACTTATTTATAAATATAAATTCTACAGCTATACTCAATTCGAGCCGACATTTTTTTAACGTTTCCATTGATCACTTCAAGGCCGTATATCAATATACATCCCTACATGATCACTTGTCAGTATCACCAATACTTTATAAATTTGAACAAGGAGTTATATATTATCTATTTAACTCCTTGATTTGAACAAAAATATGTCAAAAGACAGTGAAATACACAGGCGGGTCCAACCTTCGAAAAGGGGTGTTCAATGAGGTTCCAGTTAATTTTAAAATAATAAAAAGGGGAGGTATCCAACCCCGAACTCATCTCTTAATTCGCCAATGAAAACATGAATAATTGTCCATCCTTTGTCTCTAAGAGGGTACTTAAATCAAAAATATATATTGCCAATTTAATGTTTTTTTTAGTATCGATGCAAGAGCTATACAAGTTATTATGATTCTTAATCAAATTAGCACTTCGTGCAAACTACGCTTACTAATTAAGAAAGAATTCTAAATCCTCGATTTATTATTATTATTATTATTATTTATATAATTTTTTAATCAGGTACTGAATTATTTGAGTTTTTTCAGTTTTGTATTCAGAAACATTACAAATATTCAGGTCACAGGTAATTGATTATTATTTCTACAACTACGGTAACATGTGAAGTTATTTATAATTAACTTGTCACGTGACACTCTGTCAACTGCTAAAATATTCCCTCGATAATTCTATTTTAATTATGCTTAAACCTTACATTTATATGTTGTATTTTTTATGCAGTTTACAATAATGTTAAAGAATAAATTGGCAATGAATTTGGCCGCAAAAAGTTGATTTTTGGTCTCGAAGTTTATATTCATACCCGGGATTTTTCTGAAGAAAGCGACAGCATAAGGAGAATTTACGTACCGTAAATCCTCCTAAAAATCGATTTTTTTCACCTTGAATCCTGAAGACTCAGATTATGCTGCAAAATAACAACGCCTGATGAATGAGCCAATTGAAGTGAAAAAAGCTTATTATATGCATTTAAAATTCTCAATACATCCGTTGTCCGGCAACAGACGACAGCGATTGTAAGAACACTTGTCGACGATCCCGCATCCATGAGTAATAAGAAATATGATAAAGCATTGTTCGACATCTAGCAATGAGTTCCAGTGTTAGGGACTTCTGTAACTTACCATAAGGTATGAACAAAGCTCATTGTTTAAGGCCTTATGGTTACTGCAAGAATTGGTGGGTGTGATTGTTGAAAATCCATTGTGAACTATTTGGATGGATTCCCCAAAAAATGTATACAAGTTTAGATCTAACTTCTGTAGGTCCAACTCCTCTTACAGGTTGCCACAATTTTGATTTCTCCCAATGCAAGGATTTTTTCCAGGACTTTTCAAAGACCAAGATAGTCGACAAAATTCTAGGTTGCGATAATTATTTTTCAGAATTCGATCACAAAATCTAATTTACATATGCAAATTAACATTTTTGGTTGGCAAAGCCGAAGAATTATCATTATATAGCATTGGGATAGAATTTTTAATCTTTGCTTACTTTTTTATTATGTGAGCGATTTTGGATCTGTTAAATGCATGTTAAACATTGAGATATTCATATTTTTCCTACCAATTTACTTTTAAAAAAGAATAGACAAATATTTTTTCATGTGAATTTCAAAAATGTGAAAGTTTCGAAAAATTATATAGTTTACAAAATACACTAATTCTTTATATAGTAAAAATAAAAAGCTGAACATTTTTACATCCTGTAAAAGTGTAAACATTCGATAGTTGAGATCACTTCCCCTTTTCCACAATATTTTATGATTGTATTCCCTTTTTGTATGCAATACAGAGAGTAATTTCATCTTGTCCCACTCTTTTTTTGTGTGTTATTATATTATTTCCTACTTTGTTTCATAATTATCTTTCTTTTTCATCCGATTCTTAAGAGTTATTTCTCTTTTTCCGCAAAATTCCCACAATGTCGACTTCACCTTAGGATATTATTTCCCTTTTTACACTATATTTCATGACTATTTCCCTTTTCATCACAATTTCATTATTATTTCCTATTTTTCAACTATATTTCAAAATTATCCCCCTTTTCATTCAAATCTAAGATTTCTTCATTATCGTCTGCTATTTTAAGATTCCCCACCATTTTATTATTATTCCCCATTTTCTTACATAATTTATTAATTTGCCCCACCTTTCATATAGTTGAAGATTTCTTTTTGTCGAGTATCGAGTTTCGAGTGAGAATTTGTGAGCATCGAGGCAGAATATGTGAGTATCGAGTACCAAAAAGCGAGTATCGAGTAACAAAAAGCGAGTATCGAGTGATAAAAAGCGAGTATCGAGTAACAAAAAGGGAGTCTCGAGTAACAAAAAGGGAGTATCGAGTAGCGAAAAGCGAGTATCGAGTAGCGAAAAGCGAGTATCGAGTAGCGAAAAGCGAGTATCGAGTGACAAAAAGCGAGTATCGAGTGACAAAAAGCGAGTATCGAGTGACAAAAAAACGAGTATCGAGTAACAAAAAGCGAACTAGTATTTGGTTTTATTTCACATTCTAATCTCTGTAAATCCACAGAGAAATATAAAGTCAAAATTCGCCTATTTACACAGGAGTTACATCCCTTCATTGCAATGTCATCAAATCCGGATTACAGCATTAAAACGATTTTCTCGCATTTTCTTGGATAGTGATACCAACTTCAAATACAAAAATAATTTGACTTTCGTAGACGTAATACACTTATGATCACCGATGAGAACAGTTGTAGACTATAGTCATGGGGCATACTAGTAAGGAACCGACCATTAAACTTGAAAGGGGGGGGGGTGCTATGGTCTTTTTTTATATTTTGGAGCTGATTTTCTGTGAAAAAAA
>MJUU01004524.1:64814-76505 GCA_002080025.1 Modiolus philippinarum | reverse complement strand
TCGTCACTGAAAAACGATTTAAATGTATTGCAACAAATGTACGCACATCTTGATTTTTTGAAGGACCATTTGATCAAATACGAAAATTTCTCTTTGATGAGTGTATGCGGTAATGTAGTATAGAGGTTAGAAAAATCATAGCTATCGACGGAGGTGTATGCTTCATTAACAGATAGAAGTCTTTCCAAAACTTCTACCGAATTATTAACACTCCAAAAGTAGTTAATTCCACTGTATTCATAACATTTGTTGATAAAGTTGATGACGAGATTTTTTATGGAAGTAAGTGCACTGATCAATAACACAGAAATATGTGTAGTTGAACATTTACTTGATGCCGAAATAAAACGAAATTTGAAAGGATTTTTGTGTAGTTTAGGAAGCCAATACATAGTAGGAATGTTTTTATAATTAGAAGTTGCTTTAAGTTCAGCTGTAGCTATCATGGGATCATCAATTATTTGTGTTTCTGTTGACGTGGTAGCTTGAAATTTACTAGAATTGGTAATTTCATTGCGAAGCACCTTGATGTAATACTTACGTCAAACAACGACCACATTATTAGCTGCTTTATCTACCGGAACAAATATATACTCTTTTTCCAATTCTTTTAACTTCTGTTTGATTTTTGAAATAGCAGGAATGGCATTCTGCTACTTAAAATGTGTTTCAAAATGATTTATTCGGATATCAACAACTTCAATGCACTTGTCAATGAAAGTGTCTAATGATTTTTTATCCGCATTTTCTCTTACAACACTTTTTACAGAATGACATGATGGCTTTTTTAATGTATGTATGTGTACGCATTTGATCTTTTTCAATCGATCTTTGTATAGCATAAATAAAAAGTAATGAACACTATTGATAAAAAATGAATATTGAGTTATTTTAATGAAAATTAAAATAAAATATCCTCTAACATAAAAATATTTTAATTGGCACTTTTTATCGACCACCTGACTCCCAGGCGTACATATACGATCGCGTCGAATATTCTATAGATCTGGCTGTTGATACAGTATTGAATCTATCCTCATACTAGGTGACTTTAATGACGACCAGGCAGTTGCCAACCCTAACTCGGGAATGTCTAATATTATATCGAGATATAATTTTACCCGATTTGTTAAAGAATCGACACATTTCACGGAAACTGCGAGTTCCATAATTGATTTAGTTATATCAAATAATTATGGAATAGTTGATCTTGTACATGTTGGCGATTCTTTTCTGAACACAAATATTCGATATCACTGTCCTACTTACGGAGTATTGAAAATCGAAAAACCATCCCAAAAATGTTTCAAGAGGAGAATATGGCTTTATGACCGTGGAGATTACGATAAATATTGAGAACAATTGGTAAATACCGATTGGGACGCTATAATTAACAGTGACACCAACTTGGATGATAGTTGAAAGTTCCTCGAATACAATTTTACAAGTTGCGAATGAAAATATTCCAAACAAAATAATTACTGTTCGCAAATCGGAACCTGTATGGATGAATAATAATGTCCGTAGAGCAATTCGCAAACGTAATCGTTTGAATAAACGTGCAAAGAAAATCAATTCTCCACAACATTGGGTTATCTTTAAAAAATTTAGAAATCGGGTTGTGAATATCGTCCGTCAAGCGAAAGACAGTTATGTTCATATGTTACATGAAAAGCTTAAAACGCGCACCACTAACATAAAAGATTGCTGGAAAACTGCGTCCAAAATCGCCGGTTTTAAGCAGTCTAATTACGACCCCCCCGCCCCCCTCTCCATTATCAAGGGCATGTACTTGATTCAGATGTTGATAAAGCTGAGGCTTTTAATGTCTTCTTTTCATCACAAACCGTTATTGATGATGAAAATAAAATTCTTCCTCAAAATGACCAACCGCCCGATTGTTGTCTTGAAAATGTCAAGCTCGATGAGTTTGAGGTTAAAGATGTACTGAAATTATTAAACACTAATAAGGCATCCGGACCAGATTGCATCAATGCAAGATTACTGAAAATTGCCTTTGATATTATTGATAAACCACTTTGTCGTATTTTCAATATTAGCCTTGAGAGAAATTCCTTTCCACAAGCATGAAAATATGCTAATGTTATTCCCGTTTATAAGAAAGATAATAAAGTCTCGTCGGAAACTATCGCCCAATCTCTTTGCCTTCTGTTATTAGTAAATGTTTTGAAAAGTGTATCTATAAGCATATCTTTAATCATGTTAAAAATCTTATTACTGATCATCAGTCTGGATTTACTCCGAATGATTCAACAAGGAATCGGCTTTTATACTTAGCTCATGAATTTAGTAAAGCTCTTGATGATGGAAAAGAGATTAGAATTATATTTTTCGATGTGAGTAAAGCTTTCGACAGAGTTTGGCACAAGGATTTAATATTTAAATTGAAGAAGATGGGGATCATTGGAAATTTATTGCTGTGGGTCAAAGACTACCTATCTAATAGAAAGCCCGGCACCTGAATAGGTTTTCAGGGGCTTTGGCTACAGAGCTGCCGGGCGCGTCCCCAGATGGTGGATAGGGGAATGCCCTGTCTTTGCGGGGTAGTCAGGTCATAATACGGAAAGCCTGACCGCGAACCATTGTAGCCAAACTGTGTGGAGAAACGCCACGCTCCATGCAGTATAAAGACCCCTTCTATATTTCTCTAAAGAGAGCAGACGCACTGGGTGTCGTATAGAAGGCTAAATTTCCTGCCCCTACCCATTTCTCCCCTTTTCCAGTGGCAATCAAAAGTCGTTGCCCCGGTTGTCCCTTCCACCTTTATTTCTTTCTTCTTTTACTTACAATTTGTTTTGAATTGATTGACTTGTTCTCGTCCTGATATAGCTGAAATATTGCTCATTGGACGTTAAACTCTAACTAATCAATCAATCTAATAGAAAGCAAAGAGTTGTAATAAATGGGAAAGAGTCTTCTTGGAAAAATATCGGTGCTGGTGTTCCACAGGGTTCTATACTTGGACCATTATTATTTCTTATCTATATAAATGGTATTGTGACAGAAGTCAATTGTCAGATTAAGCTCTTTGCTGACGATACGAGTATCTATGCAATTGTAGAAAATCCGCTTGTTAGCTCTATTCAGCTTAATTGGAACATGAACAAAATTCATTCATGGGCAAGTATATGGTTAGTCAATTATAATTCCAAGAAAACAGAATCAATGATTATATCCCGTAATAAAGATCCTAATTACCACTCCCTATAAAACTAAATGGAAAAGTCATTAAAACTGTAAAAACTCATAAACACCTTGGTTTAATTTTCTCAAACGATGGAAGCTGGAATCCACATTTAGAAGAAGTAATTTCAAAAGGAAATATTGGATTAAATTTTCTTCGGAAGTTGAAATTCAAATTAGACATACGCTGGAAAAATGTATTTTAGTTACATTCGACACTCTTTGAATATGTTGATGTTATATGGGATAATTGTTCTAACAACATGAAAGATAGATTGGAAAATTTAGACCGTGAAGCTGCCCGTATAGTTACGGGTGCTACAAAACTAACTAGTATAAATCTTTTGTTTCGGGAATGTGGGTGGGAAACCTTAGACGCTCGTCGCCAAAAATATAAAATGTTATTGTTTTATAAAATAGTCAGTAATGAAACCCCAGCGTATCTTTCAGAGTTGATTCCTCATAGATTTCGGGATATACATAATTATAGAACTCGCAATGCTAATCGCATTATCCCTGTACATACTCGTACGACCCTTTATTCCTTCATGTATCAGATTATGGAATGAACTTCCAAATGATATTCAAAATAGCATGTCATTATCATCTTTAGAATCATTTCTCGAAAACAAATCGTCAGGACCAAATTATGTTACGTTGGAAATAGAATTGGGCAAATTCTACATGCCAGACTTAGAACTGAGAGCAGTTAATTAAAAGATCACTTGTTCAAAAACAATTTGGAAGCAGACCCGTATTGTCGATTTTGCCATCAAGTTGAGAATTCTAAACATTTCCTGTTATATTGCCCTTCTTAGTTGAAATTAAGAAACGAACTTTTTGTTGGAATAATTGGTAGTCATCATATTGATAATTTATTGTATGGTAATCGTAATATTTCCGATAAAGACAACTGTAGTAACTTTTTGATCGTCCAAAAGTATATCATTTTCAGTAAAAGATTCTTAATGTAACTTATTGCTCGCCTTATATTTCTTTCTATCTATTACTAGGTATCTACTGTGCACTTAGTCATTTAGAAATGTAACATCCTCACACCAGTATTTCTTATTTGTATGTTATATTGAAAATTATTTCATGCTTATACTTATATCATGCCATCTTGTGTGCATAAATAGTTAAATATATTTTGGTATTAGGAGAGGAATTTGTAAAAGTGGGTTTCCACTTGTTTTCCAATCCTTTATAATCTGTATGAATATTATGCAAATTTCTTCATCTTTATAAAATAATGTTAACACTAACATAAATATTACGATCAAGGATTTGTATACAAATCTTTGGTAATGATTATGGTGCATTTGTGTTGAAAAAGTTTTTTATACATATTTCATACTTGTAATAATAATATAATATAATAATAATAATAAAATCTTTATTTAAAGAGGGTAATCCAATTAGACATTCAGTCAAATTTTCATTGAGGCCCTCTAAATATCAACATATTTACAACAATTAATATATAGGGAATAATACATGGCAAAATCCGTATCAGCCCGAGGGATGATACGGGTTTTGCCATGTATTATACAGTTTATCATATATTTAAACAGAGGACTACTAAATCCCAAAAATACTGTAAAAATGAAATCGGCAAGAGAAAATGCAAGTATTTTGTGAAGAAAAAATAATTTCAAAATGGGCGGAAAGGACTGGAAGTTTGATATAAAATCTAACATGTAAAAGAAACAAGTTTGCTAGATTTTTTTAAATTGACACTAAAATTCACACTTAACAAATTTTTGTTACCCCCGAAATTTTTTTTTACACCCCTCCAAAAAAAAAAATTTTTTACCCCCAATTTTTTTTGCCCCACTTTCATTTTAAAAATAAGTCGAATTAAAATCAAAATTTTTTTTGGAAAAAGGGTATGATACAGGTCTAGCCATGCGATAAAGGGTGTGTGATAAAGGGTAAGCCATGCGATAAAGGGTATGACGTCATAGTGTGAATACGGATTGAAAGTCATACACTGTATCACATTATTCAAAACATCTGTATTTATTACTAAACATATGATAAATAATATTAAGTATGACATACATATAAAACAAACAATAATGAATATATAAATAGATCATTAAGAAGTTGACAAAAAATAGTTGAAACATTTTTTTCTTAAATGTGTCTAAGCTTTTAGATATTTTTAAACCAGTTGGTAAGTATAATGTATAAGCAGAATAATGAAATGATTTTTTGTAAAAATTTGTATTTGGTCTCGGTATAAACAAATTGTTTTTGGATTGTGATCTTAAGTTGTAAGTATTTATAATATCATTTTTCGGTCTCAAATAATCAGGTACCATTACGTGAACAATTTTGTACATTCTTTCTGATATTTAACCCGATCTGTAAAAGGGAGACATTCAAAGAAGTGAACCCGCCGTGCGCGGTCCCGGCTGAAGAATAGGCCCGCAGCATCCTCTGAGCTTGGAGTATGAGCCATCCTAACAGAGGACCCCGAGGGAACCCCGGGATATAGAAATAAGACCCAGTATCTCCGGCTTGCGGGGTGTGACCCCTCCTAAACGGAGGCTGACCCCGAGGGTCCCGGGATATAGAAATAGGACCCATTCCGTGGTTGTGCGGGATTAATAAATACACAACCCATCTTTCGGATGGGATGTAAACTCAGGTCCACGTGTTGGAAGAAATGCCACGCTTCCTGCACGTTAAAGAACCCTTGTAGCAAGCTCTTTTTGGGGTGGTCCGTAGGTGATCGGCTACAAGGCTAAATTCCCCGCCCTTGACGATTTCACCCTACTTTTCCAGTGGCAGTCAGAATTTCCCGTCCCATGGCCACTTCCATACCCCAAAGTGATTATTTATCAACAAACTTGTTCTCGTCTTGATATAGCTGAAATATTGCTGAGTAGACGTTAAACAATATTCAATCAATCAATCAAAGAAGTGAACATAAATTGTGAGGATACTGAAATGTCACATTCAAGAATAATCCTTGCAGCTCTCTTCTGTAGTTTAATGATTCTATCTGAATCTTGTTTAGGTAAATACAGACCTGCAAAAATCAATGTAAGGTTGTAATATGATAGTCTAATATGTGTTGGCAAATCTGATTTTAATTTATAAAGAAGGGATATTTTTGATGATATTATTTTACAAACCGTGTCTTCCCAATTTAAATTTTTGTCAATTATGATACCAAGTAATTCATATGAGTGAACCTTTTCAATATAATCATCACCAATTTTCATCTCTAAATCATTCGTGTTAACCCTTTTTTGTTGACAACATAGTTTCATACATTTAGTCTTTTGTGCATTTATTTTCATGCTATTATTTCTGCACCAAGATTCAATTTCATTGATATCATGACAGTGTAAAGTTGAATCATCAGCATATAAATCAACATTTGAGGTATTTATATCAAGAGGCAAATCATTAATATAAATTATAAATAACAGGGGACCTAAAAGGGAACTTTGAGGAACTCCATATTTTATTTGTTTTTTTGTTTTGACTTAAAATTTGCATAATGAACTTCTTGTATTCTATCAGATAAATATGATTTTATCCAGCAAATTGATTGTTCACTAATATGATGATATTTTAACTTTTCTAAACAAGAACTGTCGCCGAATGGCAACCAAAGATACCCCCCGCTCATTGAACCCTGAATCGATATGGAAAGTGCAAAATTAAGTTGGTGTCGACACAATACAGGTGTGGACACAGTATAAGTATGGACACAATACAAGTATGGACACAATGATATCTTGATTCGGTCAAAACTAGATTATGGATGTTTTATTTATGGTTCCGCCCGTAAATCATACATTAAATTACTAGATACCGTTCACCACCAAGGTTTGCGTCTTTCATTAGGTGCGTTCAGAACTTCTCCTGTGGAGAGTCTCTATGTTGCAGCTAATGAACCATCCTTGGAAGAAAGACGTATTAAACTTGGTTTACAATATGCAACAAAGCTTAAAGCGTATCCTTCAAATCCTTCTCACAACTGTGTTTTCACAAAGCTGACTATGAAAAACGCCCAAATGTTATACAACCTTTTGGTCTTCGTATCAAACCACACCTTGAATCTGCTAATATAAATTTAGATGAAATAGCTCCTATAGAAACTCCCAAAAAACCTGCATGGCTGAACCCAAAACCAACATTTAATTTTGAACTACGCAAACACAAAAAGGTTGATACCAATCCTCTGGTTATCCAGCAGGACTTTGCAAGAATTAAATCTGAACATCCTGAATACTTGCAAATTTACACAGATGGCTCTAAGGATGGAGACAGAGTGGCTTCTGCAGCCGTTTTTGGGATCGTGCAGCAACTCTTCGATTACCATCCTCTAGTTCCATATTTACTGCTGAAGCTAACGCTATTTACTCAGCACTTAAATTTGTAGCTTTATCGCAATCAAATAAATTCATGATCTGTTCCGACTCACTTTCTTGCCTTTTGGCAATTGAAAGTCGAAAAACAAAACACCCAATTATTTTGAAAATAGCCGAATTCTACAAATCACTTGTAGCATTAGGCAAAGAAGTCATTTATGTTTGGATCCCTAGTCATGTGGGGATCTATGGAAACACAGTTGCTGACCAGGAAGCCAAGGATGCACTAGATGATGAGATGGCAGATTGTCCAGTACCGTACACTGACATGAAGCCTTTAATTGTTAAATACATTTTAAAGTTATGGCAGGCCAAATGGGATCTGCAAATAAATAATAAACTGCATGGAATACAGTCAGACGTCGGTAAACAAGTCGGTCCCTGTGGTAATAACCGTAGGGAACAGGTAGTGTTGACCCGATGTCGTATTGGACATACTAGAACAACACATAGTTTTATCCTCAACAGTGATGATCGACCTGAATGTATTCCATGCAATTGTCCTTATACAATTCAACATGTTTTAATTGAATGTGTAGATGTTGCCGATATCAGGCGTGATTTTTATTCTGCTCATTGTCTTAAAGACCTATTTACAAACGTCGCTGGCGACAAAATCGTTCAATTTTTAAAAGCAATCAATTTATTTAGTAAGATTTAAATGGATCAATTTTAAACAAGCTTCTAATTTCTAATATTGTTATTGTTAAACCAAAAACAAAAAAAAAACAAAAAAAAAACAAAAAAAAAAATTACTATTATGTTTTTTAACATTTTACACATCTGTTTTACTTGTATAAAGCTATATGGTTTTATATTAATATTTTATGTATTTATTAAAATTGTTCAATAAACCCAACAGTTCTCGCCACAATATAGCTGAAATATTGCTGAAGTTGGCGTAAAACATCAATCAATCAATCAATCAATCACAATGATATCTTCAAGAAAAATCTTATCCCAAGGGTTCGAATGAAAACACTGTCTAAATCAGACAAATATAAAATTCACCCTTTTTTCAGCCTATTTGACATTTTAAACATCTACATCGTGTACATATAGTGTTCTTCCTTTGTCTAAAGTTTCATCAAGTTTCATTCGTATGAGGTAACCCATACATAGGGAATCAATGAAAACTCAAAGTCGAATTATCTCCCCTTCCTGGTTTCTGACAATAATTATATTCCTTCATGCACATCTCCATATAGTGTTCTTACTTTGTGTAAAGTTGCATCAAAATCCTTCAAGTGGTTTAAGAGGAGTTGCGCTTACAAGGTAACCCATACAGTGGGAATCAACAAAAAGTCAAAGTCAGATTATCTCCCCTTGCTTGTTTCAAACAATAATTATATTCCTTCATGCACATCTCCTTATAGTGTCCTTCCTTTGTGTAAAGTTTCATCAAAATCCTTGAAGTGGTTTAAGAGGAGTTGCGCTTACAAGGTAACCATATATAGGGAATTAACAAAAAGTCAAAGTCAAATTATCTCCCCTTCCTGGTTTCGGACAATAATTATATTCCTTCATGCACATCTCCATATAGTGTTCTTACTTTGTGTAAAGTTTCATTAAATTCCTTCCAGTGGTTTAAGAGGAGTTGCACTTACAAGGTAACCCATAAAAAGGGAAACAATGAAAAGTCAAAGTCCCATTATTTCCCCTTCCTGGTTTTGGACAATAATTATATTCCTTCATGCACATCTCCATATAGTGTCCTTCCTTTGTGTAAAGTTTCATCAAAATCCTTCAAGTGGTTTAAGAGGAGTTGCGCTTACGAGAAGTGTGGACAGACGGACGGACAGACAGACAGACAGGGTGATTCCTATATACCCCCCCAAACTTTGTTTGCGGGGGTATAAAAAATAGTATGATTAACTAAATCAAACGCTTTGCTAAAATCTAAAAATATTGTGATACATATTTATATTGTTAGGGTATTGCACATTAGAAATAGGAAGACGCTACTGGTAGAATGATTCAACATCTACCCAATTAATAAAATGTAATAGTGGTCAAGACATTATCTGTGACATTGACCAGGTGTTAATTAGCCCGAGATTGTTGCAGTCAGGTGTGAAGATGTTTTGAATTATTGTATTTGTGTGATTTCTTAACAATAACAAATATTATAAATAAATAAATAAACAGCTGCGCCCAGAGCGCATGATACGCCCGTCCCCACTTTAAAGCAAACTGATTAAATGATTCTTGAAATTAAAAACTCCATATGAACAAACATGACAAGGGACTTCTGATATATATCAATTATTTCATCTGATGTTAAACAGTCAAAAATGTATATTGTTTTAGGGGTAGTGATGTCTTAAAATAAAAGAATATCGATGTGTATACAGAAATTGCAATTTCATACTTTTTTGAAATAATCAAAGTACTATAACTGTGGAACGAAAAATCCATTGTCAAAATAAAACGATAGGGAGCTTCCTCTCGTCATACCCAACAATCCTGCAAAGTTTCAAGAAAAATGATCAAAGTGTTCTCTAGTTAGAGTTCGACATGTGGACGAAAATTGCAATTTCAAGCCTTTTTGAAATAATCAAAGTCATATAACTCTGTAACGAAAAATCCAACAACAAAATAAAACGATTGGGAGCTTCCTCTTGTCATACCCAACAATCCTGCAAAGTTTCAAGAAAAATGATCACAGCATTCTCTAGTTAGAGTACGACATGTGGACGAAAATTGCAATTTCAAGCTTTTTTCAAATAATCAAAGTCCCATAACTCTGGAACGAAAAATCCGACGATAAAATAAAACAATAGGGAGCTTTCTTCCGTCATACCCAACAATCCTGCCAAGTTTCAAGAAAAATGTTCAGACCGTTCTCTAGTTAGAGTACGACGTGTGGACGGACGGACGGACGGACACCGGTATACCATAATACGTCCCGTCAAAGACGGGCGTATAATAATGGACGTTAGAATTTGAAATGACATTATATGTATATTACCGGGAACATATGCATCATCAGACATACGTAAGTCACACATTGTGCATCAGTTGACAATAATAATAAAATAGGCTACAAGGCTAAATTTCCCACCACTTTCGATTTCACCCTACTATTACAGTTGCAGTCAGAATTTCCCGTCCCATGAAACTTTCCATACCCAAAAGTGATTATTTATTAAAAAACTTGTTCTCGTCTTGATATAGCTAGACGTTAAACAATATTCAATCAATCAATAATAAAAAAACCTATTATCTTTTGAATAAATTTATTCAAAGAATTTTCTCTCAAAACAACGAAAAGAACACATTTATTCACCCAGTTCAAGGAATAATATAAATCCTTGCACAGTCTAATGTCAAGTGTATCAGAACTGTGAAAAATGCATATGGCAGTTTTGACGAACATCCGAATTTAAATATTTTTTTCAATATTTTAATAATTACAGCTTTAAATAAAAATTTACAGATTATAACACTGATTGTCTAAACAGACCATGCCCTCTTCCGTTTGTCTCCATATTGGAAAAAATATGAGATTTTGCCAGTTTTGAATTGAAATTAAAAGTAATTTAATCAGTTTCTTAATTGTTAGAAAATACATCATTTTGAAAATAAATATCTTAACTTTTGAAAAGAGCAAATCATTTTTAGATTCCCATATAGTTTTCTTTAAATTATTCGTGAAATGATTGATTGATTGAATATTGTTTAACGTCTACTCAGCAATATTTCAGCTATATCAAGACGAGAACAAGTTTGTTAATAAATAATCACTTTGGGGTATGGAAAGGGCCATGGGACGGGAAATTCTGATTGCCACTGGAAAAGTAGGGTGAAATCGGAAAGGCGGGGAATTTAGCCTTGTAGCCGATCACCTACGGACCACCCCAAAAAGAGCTTGCTACAAGGGTTCTTTAACGTGCAGGAAGCGTGACATTTCTTCCAACACGTGGACCTGAGTTTACATCCCATCCGAAAGATGGGTTGTGTATTTATTAATCCCGCACATCCACGGAATGGGTCCTATTTCTATATCCCGGGACCCTCGGGGGTCAGCCTCCGTTTAGGAGGGGTCACACCCCGCAAGCCGGAGATACTAGGTCCTATTTCTATATCCCGG
>MJUU01004524.1:53364-63841 GCA_002080025.1 Modiolus philippinarum | reverse complement strand
CTCTGTTAGGAAGACTCATACTCCAAGCTCAGAGGATGCTGCGGGCCTATTCATAAGCCGGGACCGCGCACGGCGGTATTCGTGAAATGAAGCTACTATTCAGAAAAGACAAGGGTTATAAAGGAGAAAATTACATCAGTCATGCATTTTCAAATCAAATTGGAGGTAATTTCCGATTTTTCGATTCTGCAATAAAGTATATCAAAAGAAAGATATGTAATTGTAGATTACGCAGAGAGCCAATCATTTTTAGAAAGAAATATATAGAAAATTTGTCATTTTGATTTTTTTTGTTGACACCTATACATTTATTATTGACAATTCAAATAGTGTACAGGTAGCTTCTTTAGTCATGTGATTTTTCGGATGTCCCCATTTTCTGGGTATGTAAAAGTGTTTAATGTTTTTTTTTTCTTTGTGAAGCGGGGATTTTGAAGACCGTAAACAACTTCGGCCATTTTGGTATAATCCCTTACGTCATAGGAGAATGAACGTCAAAGTATGTGAGGTTTTCAAAACACTCGCCCTGTTTTTTCTTCGTTCAAAATTGCGGACCGGTTACCAGTCTACCCTATGAATACGAAAAAATATTCGTATGGTCTGCATCGCAGGATAATTTTTTAAACGCAAGTTTTGTCAAGCATTTTAATTTAAATATTCTAAAAGTGCAAAGTTTCGTATCTCACAAGACTCAATGTTGCATTCGCGACACAGTCCAAAAAATATAACTAACACTCCAGCACTATTTTGCTATGACTCTGGCAAGGAAATTGTAGTTCGCGCGGATGCGCATAGTTATGGTATAGTTGCCCGGCAGCTCTGCAGACGGAGCGTTGAAAACCGATTGAGGTTGGCTGCAAATGTCTGACGGATTTAAGCAGTTTGTTGAAAATGTCGAGCTGTTGAAACTTACCCCATTACCTGAAACGTTGTGGCAAAAAATATCGCATTAACTGGCCGTAATGAACTATTTCTCTCGTATATTCAGTTCGGATTTTTGACACGAATTACTGATGAGTCGTACCAGAACAGAAGATTAGCGACTCGGGAAAACCCGGATTACATCGAGTAATTTCCGAAGGCGTATAATTTTCAACAGGTTTCTCGAGTGCATACCATCACCAAGCTAATGGTTAAGCAGAAAGTTATGTCATAATTTCAAAACGAATACTTAAGAAACCACGTATTCATCGGTTTGACACATGAAGTATTGACATAAATTCAGGGATAGTGGCAGACAAACAAGGTAGCTGTGGGTGGAAGGTATCTACGCGTGAAAAAAAAGGGGGGGTACTTTAATATTTCTTCCTTCTATTCCGATATTGTAACAATTGTTTCGGTCGATCGAGAAAATGTTTTTAATTATTTTCCTCACTTTGTTTTTCCTTAAAAGATTCTGAATTTAGTTCTCTGCTCCTATTTTGAAATGTCTCTTTTATTGAAATTCGACGTATGCAGATTAAAAGTCCGTATCGGATCGCATTTACACACTGTCTAGAGTGGTAGCTACTTAGGGAGAAGGTATGCGTGCATATGTTAGTTAAAATGTATTCAACCATCGACGAGTGTTAAGGTCGTGTCGAAAAAAAAATTGTTTTCTCGGATGTGTTGACTGTGAATTTGATGGACGGATGAAAATTATTGATAAATTCATTCTTAGTATCGGTCTATCTAATGTTAATGTCGTCAATAAAGCTCAGTCAGATATAGTGTTTGTGTGGTGCTTCTTTGAGCATATGTTGTTCTTAATTTCCCAATAATATACAAAAAACACCCAAGTTCATAAAAACCGTAAATTTCGTTATGCTGTACACGTATTTCAAGGAGTAACCTCTCATCAGCAGCATTAGAATCAAATGATGTGGAAAGCCATAATCTATAAGTAGTCACATAAGAAGACGTAATCATTATCAAAAACGTCCAGGCGCCATAATCGGTTTTCAGGGGCTCCGGCAAAAGAGCTGTCGGGTAGGGGAATGTCCTGCCTGTGCGGGGTAGATGGGCCATAATACGGAAAGCCTGACCGCGAACCATTGTAACCAAATCATGTGGAGAAATGCCACGCCCCTTCCAGTATAAAGACCCCTTCTACATTTCTAAAGAGCAGACGCACCGGGTGTCGTATAGAAGGCTAAATTTCCTGCCATTACCCATTTCTCCCTTTTCCAGTGGCAATCAAACTCGTTGCCCCGTTTGTCCATCCCGCCATAATTTCTTTCTTCTTTAACTAACAATCTCTTTAATTGATTAACTTGTTCTTTTTAATTGATTTACTTGTTTTCGTCCTGATATAGCTGAAATATTGTTGGTTGGACGTTACACTCTAACTAATCAATCTAAAACGTCTAAATAGGAGACAAAAAACCAGCACATCTACCGAATGTCATACACGAAATGAAGCCCGAGTATTATTTAATTGATTAGAAGTTTGATTAAAGAACAATAAATTTCTATAAAACGCAAATTGAAATATTCATGTCAAAATACAAAAAATACCAAAGTTGCATATAAACAGCAAATTTCGTTATGCTGTAGTACACGTATTTCAAGGAATAAATTCTCTTCAGCAGCATGAGAATCAAATATTATGGAAAGCCATAATGCAAAAGTAGTCAAATAAGTAGTACTTATTACCAAAAACGTCGATATAGCTGAAATATTGCTTAAGTTGGCGTTAAACATCAATCAATTAACAATATTTTTGCGTATGATGGTACTACTCAAGTACCCATGGCAGTTCCATTAACCCGAAGGAAATTGTCGTTCTTGAAAACGAAGTAACGTTTCAGTACTAGATCCAATTCTAGACTGACTAGGGACTCGGTAGGTAATGGTGTTCTTCCCTCCAAAACTTTACGACAAGCTTCGATTCCCTCTTCGTAATGAATTTTGGAATATAGAGATGTTTCACCTAGAGTTACTCAGAGTCTTATGTTGAAGGTTCTCAATTTGGGTATTTATTATGTATTCGGTAGTGTCTATAACAAAAAAGGGCAAATTTTCCTCATAAGGTCTTCAGAAATTTTTTTAAAATTTCTGTTGGGAAACCAATGATTATACTTTTTGACGTCCGATAATTCTTTCCTTGTGTATTTTCCTGGCACCTGAATCGTTTTTCGGGGTCGCCGGCTACAGAGCTTCCCGTTGCTTCCCCTTTTGGTTGATAGAATACCAAATTTATGCGGGGTAGACAGGTCATAATCCGGAAAGCCTGACCGTGAAACATTGTAGCCTACGCCAAGCTCCACGCAGTCCTATATTTCTCTGCAGAGAGCAGACGCACCCAGTGTCGTTTAGTGAGGGCTAAATTTCCTGTCCCTATCCATTTCTCCCCTTTTCTAGTGGCAGTCAAAACTGGTCCCCGGTCGTCCCTTCCCCCTGTATTTTTATCTTTATCAACTTACAATTTTCTCTGATAAACTATTTGTTCCCGTTCTGGTATTGCTGTCTGGAAGTAAAACTCTATCTTATCAATCAATGCTTGTGTATTTTTGGCAATACTGGAAAAGCCAGGTATCATGTTTTCAGAAAGAAAACCTAAGTTCTCATTTCATAATCATCTTGTTAAACCAGTAGCCCAAGTACTGCAACTATTTCTTCATGAAATTTTTATTGGTATATGTGTTTAATTTTTATGTAAAATTCAGGCTTTGATAGTTGCCGGGTGGCTTCAGAAGAACTGTTGTCGGCTTTTTAACTACAACATCCCGTCTTTTCTTAACTGTCACTTTTTGATAGAGTAAAAATGGGATGTCTTTTTTATGGTGATGGCATTCCACTTTTTTGAAACTTTCGATACACAATTTAAAGTCTTTTGATTACATGTACTTTGGAGTTTAAGCACTTTTCCTTTTGAATGGATTAAATGATTCGACTCAGTCTGAAACGGATTTCTCCTAATGCTCTAACTTTCGCGCAAAAATATTCTACGAGTCATTAACGTATAATAAGAAAGTACCGAAGATTTGGATTCTGCATATGCGCATTTCGACAACTAGTGTCTCTTCAATCCAGATTAAATCAAAATATTTGGAAATCCATATACCGAAATGTTAGTAAAGGCTGATAGATGAACAAATTACCAATGAGATCAAAAAAGAAAGACCAAAATTAGCTAAGAACAGAGCTTTGCAAGAGGGAGATACTCCTCATTTTTGAACAAAATTTGTTCAATTTGCACTTTGAACAGAAAAAAGTACTGTCCATACCAGGGACAGTCTTTTTCTTACTGTCATGAACTGTAAGCGTCCTATTAACAACTGCCGAAGGCCAATGAAGTACTGTTATGGATTGGGACAATCTTTAACAGTAGTTTATAGACATATGTTTGATTGCAAATAACTGTATAGCACTGTAACAGTGCATGACAGTCAATGACAGATTTTACCTGTATTGTAAATAACTGTCCCCGCTTGTGACAGTGCTTTTTTAACCATTAAAAACTGACATGATTGTGATAGACTGTCCTCGATTGTGACAGTATTTATTTGGCCTATTACGAACTGTCATTAACTGTCACAGTCGATTTTAGGCCATTGTAATTCTTTGCCTTATTTTCATACAATGTGGCATAAGAATTTAAGTAATATAGTTTATAGCATGGTTTTCTATCATACACTATCTTTTTCTATTAAAAATAACAACTCTTCAGTCCCAAATATTTATTTTTTCAAAGAGAGTATAATATGGCACTGATTCTTTGGATCAAATGTACAAAATTTACCTATTTTTGAGTGAAAAAATTAAGCAACACAAAACATCCGTAACTTCGCAATATATCACTTCAAAATTTTATCAAAATTTCGTATGAGTGACTATGTCGTCACAAAAAAATTACCGAGAGGAAAAAGATTGTGTCAAAAATACAATTAAATCGAGGATGAATGCCATTTCTTCTTAGACAGTAAAATCTATGAGATTAACAGACGTAAATCATTAGAATCGAAGTGGCCTCTACCGTGATCAGTCAAAATTTTAAAGAGTCTAAATTATATTGCAGTTCAACTCTGTGTTATTTCAAGGACGTATATCTATAATATTGGTTATTTTAAGCTAAAATATATCAGTTTCAGAGACATTTATATGATGTTGTGTTATAAATATGTTGTATTTGCCTGATTTAATATGAATGTAAATTTCAAGTCAATATATAAATAAATTATTGGGCAGTGCAAAGGACCATTGTAAATATTTTACATGTTTTACTGTGCATCAACAGGATATTGCGACCATTTCCCATTCAATTTGTAGGAATGACACGTTTTGTGATTTTGTTGCAAAAATTCAAACGGGTGTATCGATACCATCAGATTTGCGGCTAGAGTCTCCAAAACTCTCCCGTAAAACAGCTTACATATGGTCAAATGCAGGTTAATTGGATCCGTGTTTTTAATAACAATATTAATAAACTGTGAGAAGTGAAATAAAAGCAAAAATAAAACATGTATATAAATTTTATTCACAGTTATTGAAAATGATTATTTGATTCTTTCCAGCTTAAAATATCAATATTTTATTAAAATCTTAAGATCGGCGAACCTCGCGAAATTATAATGCAGTATTCTATCGACTTTAACTGGGTAATTCGCCCGCAGGCACTACATGGTTGTAAATTAAACGAAATATGCAAATAACAGAGTCTAAGTCTTTTCCAAAAGGAATGAAATTAATAACCAGATTTGCTTGGACTTTTGTGAAATTTCATCCCAAAATTTTGACTTTCGTCTCAATTTCATATCAATCACAGACTTTTATCGTGAAATTTGGACCACCATTTAAAAAAATGACATTTATTATATAAATGAATAAATTAATATAAAGATATGATTCTAAATATAAGGGTAAATTTAAAAACATATAATATAACATTAATAAATAAATTCATCTAAAATTAAAGGATACAATCTTTGTGACTGCCTCCCCCCTTCCCAATCGAGCCCGTTAAGTCATGTTTTTGTTAACTGGAGATATTCTAATATCGATATGTAATTTTTCTACAAAATGATGTATTTTCTAACACTAAAGAAATTGATTAAATTACTTCCAATTTCAATTGAAAACTGGCAAAATTTCATATTTTTCTAATATTGAGACAACCGGAAGAGGGCAGGGTCTTTTATTATTCTGTCTGGCAATCAGTGCTATAATATGTCAATTTTTATTTCAAAGCTGTAATAATTAAAATATTGAAATAATATTTAGTTTGAAATTCGGGTGTTCGTCAAAACTGCTATATGCTTTTTTTCACTGTTCTGATGCACATGACATTGGACTGAGCAAGGATTTGTTTAGATTTCATTGGCGGATCCAAGGGGGTTCCGGGGGTTGGAATCCACCCTTTTATCTGGACAAACGTGTATTTTTAATGAAAATACTGGCGTTTTACTAAGAAATACCCCATAAATTTTCGCGCTCCGCTCGGCGAAATTTCTCTTCACTTCTCAATTGGAACCCCCTTTTCATATTTCCTTGATCCGCTCCTTGATTTCCTTGTACTGAGTAAATGAACGTGAATAAATCTATTCAAAAAGATAATAGTTTGGTTTTTTAAATTTTATTTTATTATTATCAACTGATGCACAACGAGTGATTTATGTATGCATGAAGTTGCATATGTTCCCCGTAATATACATATAATGTCATTTCAGATTCTAGAATCCATTATTTATTTATTTATAATATTCCTTTTTTTCAAATAACACAACTACAATGATTTTAAACATCTTAACATCTGACTGCAACAATGATTTACGACACCCTCGGGCTAATTAATACCTGGTCAA
Source organism: Modiolus philippinarum (assembly GCA_002080025.1). NCBI lineage: Eukaryota > Metazoa > Mollusca > Bivalvia > Mytilida > Modiolidae > Modiolus > Modiolus philippinarum. Next base: position 57,059 of record MJUU01004524.1, on the reverse strand, counting down.
GGTGACAGGTGATGGACCACTTGTTTATTACATTTTGTTAATTGGATAGATGTTGAATCATTCTCCTATTTCTAATGTGTAACCCTAACATTGTACATATGTACCACTAATATAAAACAGAACAGAACATAATTTAAAATAATGTATAAAAACTTTTGAAACACTAATCGTAATGTTTATGTTAATGGGTATTTTATTTAATTAATTTTTATTTGCATTAAAGTAACTCAATATTTATTTTCTTATCAAAGATCGAATTGCGTACACATGTACATGTATGATTTAATGTTTCACAGTTATCTCCCCTGAAAATGACCTGCTTGATTGTATGCACTTCAAGGATTTGTGTAGCGAGGTGCAAGTCCTCCTTTTTTTTGTTTTGTTTTTTTTTTTTTTTTTTTTTTTTTTTTTTTTTTTTTTTTTTTTTTTTTTGTTAAGTTTAATTTGTTTGTTTGCTTTTTTATTATTCATTTGTTTTTTACTTATTATTTTATAATACTCGAGGCTATCTGAAAGGTATCAAATATCAGTTTTAAAACGATAACCAATCCATTCCTGAATTACTGTATCGGTTGACATGAGGTCACTTCAGATACACCAATTTCTGACTCCTTTAGAAACCCCTTATACATTTCATTTTATTTAATAACTAGGGGACATACTAGAGGAACGACCGGGCTATTTGTAAAACAGCATTAAATCTATATTTTAAATTAAACAATTGAATATTCTGCATGTTGTTATCCACCCTATAAAAAGGTCGTTCAACTTGCGGCAGCCATGGAACGACTTCCTCCACATTTATGTACAGAATATTCAAGTCCGTGCTTATTAGAATAAAAGGTGGAGACGTTTTCCGGTACGTCGGATAAGCCATATTATTCAGAAGAACTTGCAATAAAGTTAAAGGTCCCTGTTTCAGTTCAGTGTTAAACCCGGGGAATATAAGGGGTTCTTGGCTCCAACCTTGTTGAGCCTGGCGCTCCGAGCTACAACACCAGGCCTCCGGGCTCCAGCCTGTGTTTATTAGTACCCAATTTTACGTTAAACCCTCAGTCATACGTTTGTTGATTCTTCATCAAACATTGTCTCCATATAACTCGATTATGCTTAAAAAGCCACTATTAATTGCAAGTAGCATCAGTGATTGAATGAGATATTAGTGGTAAAGAATATAAAAGAGGCAAAATCATTCAAACATATCGCACATATGCCCTAAAATATCCAACTGCCACAATATTTACAAGATGCTTCTACAAATTTGAGAAAATGTTTAATTAGAAAGAAATAATAGTTGCTTTGCATGCATAGTATCAGTAATTTGCACATATATTTTGTTAATAGCAAAAATCCGTTGAGTCTAGGTTTAAGACTTTCGTCCAAGTGCGAATCAATGAGATCATTATTTTATTCTAAACAATAGGTGAAATCCCGATAAAGAGATAATAACTGTTATAAAATCAATAATGTTTGTACAGTAATAATGACTTTTTTCAACAATCGCATATATTGCTCGACTATAATAATGATAACGTCGATTCGCACTTGGCAGATAGTGTTTAATATTGAACTGAAGATGGTGCCTTTAACCCTTAGCCCGAACGGGAACCAGAATTTGCATGATCATTTTATCTAGTTTTAGTCAGATTTAAATGTGTCTGATTAAATACTATTCTTTTCTAGTTATCATAACGATTTTTTTTGGTAAATGAGAAATTGTGAGATTTAAAAGAGGACACCAGGGGGTTCATTTAGAGGCTAACAATCTTTCAATTTCCCTAAAACAGTGGACATTTACAAACACGGAACACGACATTTATTAATAACAGCAAATCGTGCTTTTTATTTACATGATTCAACAGAACAGAAAACACTAAATGGTCCAAAACAGTTAACAACTGATTTATTTCACCAAAACAACCAGCTGATCATGCCCAAAACACGTTAACAAAAAGCCCCTATCAACTTAGTAGCAAATTCTATAACAAATAACACACTTGCATGTTTTCTGACATGTTAGCAGTCGAATATGGCAATAAATAGCATTTTATGTGGATTGAAGCCATTTTACAGAGTTTTTTAATATAATACTACTCGAAGGACATCGTGATTGATTGATTGATTGATTGATTGATTGATGTTTTACGCCAACTTCAGCAATATTTCAGCTATATTGTGGCGAGAACTGTTGGGTTTATTGAAAAATTCTAATAAATACATAAAATATTAATATAAAACCATATAGCTTTATACAAGTAAAACAAATGTGTAAAATGTTAAAAAACATAATAGTAAATTTTTGGTTTAACAATAACAATATTAGAAATTAGAAACTTGTTTAAAATTGATCTATTTAAATCTTACTAAATAAATTGATTGCTTTTAAAAATGGAACGATTTTGTCGCCTGCGACGTTTGTAAATAGGTCTTTAAGACAATCAGCAGAATAAAAATCACGCCTGATATCGGCAACATCTACACATTCAATTAAAACATGTTGAATTGTATAAGGACAATTGCATGGAATACATTCAGGTCGATCATCACTGTTGAGGATAAAACTATGTGTTGTTCTAGTATGTCCAATACGACATCGGGTCAACACTACCTGTTCCCTACGGTTTTTACCACAGGAACCAGTTTGTTTACCGACGTCTGACTGTATTCAATGCAGTTTATTATTTATTTGCAAATCCCATTTGGCCTGCCATAACTTTAAAATGTATTTAACAATTGAAGGCTTCATGTCAGTGTACGGTACTGGACAATCCGCCATCTCATCATCTAGTGCATCCTTGGCTTCCCGGCCAGCAACCGTGTTTCCACAGATCCCCACATGACTAGGGATCCAAACACAAATGACTTCTTTGCCTAATGCTACAAGTGATTTGTAGAATTCGGCTATTTTCAAAATAATTGGGTGTTTTGTTTTTCGACTTTCAATTGCCAATAGGCAAGAAAGTGAATCGGAACAGGTGCTGAGTAAATAGCGTTAGCTTCGGCAGTAAATATGGAACTAGAGGATGGTAATCGGAGAGTTGCTGCATGATCTCCATAAACGGCTGCAGAAGCCACTCTGTCTCCATCCTTAGAGCCATCTGTGTAAATTTGCAAGTATTCAGGATGTTCAGATTTAATTCTTGCAAAGAAGGACATCGTGTAACAAAACCAATTTTTCGTTGCCAGTGTATGAACTTTTGCCATTCCAAATGGCAGTCAGTTTAGTTTGGTTCCGGTGGTCCTATACAACGAATTATAACAAAAACCTACATTTTTTTTTACAAAATCCGTGTCAAACTTGCATTCAAGTGGCAAGTTCGATGGATGAATTTTACATCTAAAAGTATGAAAATGCATTTGAATTCATTTTATCATGAAAGTGTACATAAGAAATGATTTGTTTAAGATTTTTTGGAGAAGATTTAATGCATTTGCAAAATTGGTGTGCTCAATGAAATAAATTCACGTGAAAGTGAAAAACCTCTTTTTAGACTAAATATAGTCGGGAGTTGAGCACTGAATGTCCTTTTGAATCTCGGGAACTTTTTTGTCATTACATTTCTGTCTGTGAGTGGCAAGCTTGCTGTGAACAATATACGTCCATGCTGTGAAATAAATGTTTTATATTGACTGAACAGTCCATATTGCCTAAAACCATACAGCCTCGAACCCCCCCCCCCCCCCCCCCCCCCCCC
>MJUU01004524.1:30336-49247 GCA_002080025.1 Modiolus philippinarum | reverse complement strand
AGATTTTATCTGCACTGAAGAGACATAAGTTGTCGAAATGCGCATATGCAGAAAATAAATTTACAGTAACTTCGGTATTTAGTTATTTTAGAATAGAAGAAGAGTAAATGTGCAAAATTTGACAAATTTTGAATAAAAGACATGTATAAAAAGGAACATATTATCAAAATCATCTTTCTGACAAGAAACGCCCGAGTAAAATTTCAATGCCATAGGCACTTCAAAAATAAAGACAGTTGTTTACTAACATTAGCTGTTTACCGAATAATAAAATCAAGATGAGTTTCATAAGCTTCTGTATTTTCTGAGGGAGGAGTCCAGCAATGCATTATCATCTAATTTGCATGAAGTTAATGCACTGATTTAAGCCCCTCCTATCCCATTGTATTTGTATTGTGTGCAGGAACTGAACTTTTTTACAGTGCAATAACTTCCAAATAGTGAAATTAATGCATTCTACACAGAATATCGACCTTTAGAGCATTGAAAGATCAAAGGAAATTTTAAAAATCATATTACAACTTTTGATATGTTTCTTTCATTCATTAATAAACGGGAACGTTTCTTCAGTGCACTGTCCGGGAGGGCAATATTTCATGATCAACATCCGTTTTATTCTGTCCTCGGACTTCATCATAGGCGAACAACATTTCACAGCGGACATTATTTAATGTTACACGCTCTGAGGTCCTGTCACTGGGTAGTTTAGTCGTTCCCCCTATTTGCACTGGAATGTTCATAATATTACATCTATAATGCGTCGATGTTCACTTACATTCGAAAGCTTAAAAAATGGTATTCTGTCAAAAAAAAAAGTAGAACACTTTCTTGTAGCCTTGTACCGGTAAGTCTTTTCGTTTAGTGTTATACATCTGATAAATAAACACGACATTAAAACGTTTTTAAAACGAAAAAAAAAAACACAAAAAAAACACAAAAAAACCCAAGAAAAACAAGCTTGATGGCTGGTTATTTAGTTTTGAGTAAATCTATAGACTTACCTGGAACGGATGAATGTTCCCTTGTTGTAAATGCACAAGTGGGTGACATGTGAAAATTGAAAACAAACTTACTTGCTTTCCAGGCTCGCTCTGTCTCTTGGGTTATCAGTATGTAACACGATCTAAACTTAACTGAATCGATTTTGTAAAATGAAAAATTGTAAATCCATGAATAATGCAACTTTTTGAATTTTATACCAAAGTCAGTCGTTACTCGTGACATGCACAATTTAAATGATGACCATTCACGTATTGATTTTTGTACTAAAAAGGGTCAAGCTTTCACATTTAAATTTTACATAATCGCTGCTGTTATACACACAATATTGTTGGCGCATAAAATAAAATAAAAAATTAGTCTTAAACTTCAGCATGAAAAAAATGCTTATTTATACAAGTTACAAAGTTTATTCAGTTTTTTTGCTTGCATTCCGAGTAAACTACCTTGTTTAACTTTTTTATTTTTCAATTAACTGGTAAAATTATAAAAATATGAATTTTAGAAACCGTTACTATTAATCTCGAAAATTATACAAAAGTAACATATTTTTGAATTAAAAAATTCTAATATATATTTCATTTTCGTTTACAATTGTTAAGATATTTAGGCCCATCATGGCTTTCTTGATTACCTGATTACCAGGGCTTTTTTAATGATTATTTGATTACGAGGGCATTTATTTAATGATTATTTCATTATTATCTTGTGTTTTTATATACTTTTTGATTACTAAGCCAAAAATTTATCGATAACCAAGGTAAAAATTTAATGATTATTTGATTACCAAGGCAAACATTTAATGATTATTTGATTCCTAGGACCCCCCCCCCCCATGAGGACCCTCGTTATTGGAAAATTAAAAACTTTTTTACAGTATTTAAAGAGGGTGTGTACGCCCTGTCTACTCTGGCACACAACATAGTGCTTGGGATTTTTGTTTTAAATTTGAGATGATGAAAAAATTGGATGAATAATCTATAAATAACTAAATACCGAAGTTACTGTGAATTTAAATTCTGCATATGCGCATTTCGACAACTAATGTCTCTTCAGTGCAGATAAAATCCAAACTTTTGGAAGACCATAAACTCAAAGATGTTTAAAAACTGATAGAGAACAAATACCCAAAATGATCTAAATGTAAAGCCAAAATCAGCTAAGGACAGAGCTTTGCATGAGGGAGATACTCCTTAGTTTTCAACAAAATTTACAAAAATTAATTAATACAATAATTTGTGTAAAAATTAATAGGAATGATATATGGGACGCCAAACTTGGTGTATAAGAAGGTGTAAACTGATAAGTGATTTGGATATTGCCTTCTGGCAATAAAAATAGCTTTAAACATATGGACAAGTCGGTAACAAATTGTGAAATTTCACATTTTCATGGATGCTAATATTGAAACATCGCTTAATGTATTTTTTTATCAGATTGAAAAACAGAGAATTCTTGTTTAAGATCGTATTTTCACTTGAATCTCAATTGGATTTTTCATATTTAAACAATTTCTAGCTTTCTGTGTCATGTAAAACTTTTAATTATTTATTTTTCCTACGGCATGGGAAAATAGTTTACCCATGAAAACTGTGTCGTTCTATTAAATCAGTAAATTTCAGAAAATTATAATTTTGTTGCCATATCCTATGAATAAAAGTATATTGGTATCCACTTTAATGACAACTTCTACAAATGTTCTACCTGTGACAAGACAGTAAAATTAATCACACAATTGCAATGGCCTAAAATCGACTGTGACAGTTTAGGACAGTGCATGTCAGTACATGTAAATTCTATAAACGTCTGTCATTACCTGTAACAGTACATGACAGTCCATAATAGGCCAAATAAGTACTGTCACAATCAGGGACAGTTCATCACAAGCATGACAGTCTTAAACGGTTAAAAAAGTACTGTCACAAGCGGGGACAGTTATTTACAATACAGGTAAATACTGTTACTGACTGTCATTTACTGTTACAGTGTCTTACAGTTTGTCGCAGTCATGAGCATGTCTATAAACTACTGTAAAGGACTGTCCCAATCAATAACAGTACTTTTCTAGTCTTCACAGTTGTTTATAGGACGTTTCCAGTTAATGACAGTTAGAAAAAGACTGTCACTGGTATGGACAGTACTTTTTTCTGTTCATAGTGTTGGATATCGCAATTTCCAGATTAAATCGGTTTTCGAATGAAGAAAGCGTTGAAATTGTAACCCACATCCCTCATATGGAGTCGGTTCTTCTGCTCTCAAGAGGAGTGGCGGACAGATTTGTAGATGTTCCGCTCTCTTTTGTAGTCTGACTCTTTTTTAAACTTCTGTTTCTACGGTTTTAATGATATTGTCTCTTTCGAATTTACGTTGTTTCTTAGTCTCGATTCATGCGTACTTACGAAATTGATTTACATACATATACTCATATAAAACCAAATCATTTATTAAGGTGGACAATATATTATGATTTTAAAAAGTACCGACCTAAGCTCTAATTTGTAAGAATGAAATTTGGACCAATACAGGGACACAACTCTTGCTTTCTCTATGTCTTAAACATTAGAGATTTTCCAAGCTAACAGGAGAGAGATGCATACCATAATAATATATTCTTGAGACATAAACTTTAATCCCAACAACATTAATTCACAGACAGTATATTACCTGATTGACCTAAAACCTGGATGTATTACCATTTAACATGAATTTTGTACAAGTCTCCCTATATTTGATAAGATTTTGACCTGTAAGACAGAAAATGTCCCGGCAAAACTTGGTACTGATATCATTTTTTTTCAACGTAAACATTAATCTCGAAGTAGACATCACTACTACAACAGTGATTTTTATGGTATGTCTCTTTGTTTAATGTAATCAGGCCATCTAAAACAGTCGGAAGAACTTAACTGATGTAAAAGATTAGTGCACAGTGGAAATGGATGTACCCCGGCAAATTTTAAAGGAGTCGTAATTTCACTAAAAATTTGTGGAGTGTCTCTTCATGATATGAGTTCTGAAAGAGTATTAAGAAATAAGAAAAGAAAGGATATTTAGTACACGAGACTAAGTCTACATACTCATGGCAAAGTCAAGCAATGGGACAACGCTTTCTTTGCTGTCATCATATTGAAGTCGCCATGAGGCCATCATATATCAAAGTATTGGCTGGTCCAAGATGGTCCAAAGCATCGACTTTTATCGGAAAGCATTTCTAGATGTCGAACAACGCTACATCAATGTCAATTTATTACCTACATGACGCCGGATCGAAAAAGAATTCCGGCACTGAATCGGTTCTCAGGTATCCGGCTACACAGCTTCCGGGCGCATCCCCAGGTGCCGAATAGGGGAATGCCCTGTATATGCGGGGTAGTCAAGTCATAATGCGGAACGCCTGACCTCGAACCATTGTAGCTGAACTGTGTTGAGAAACACAACGCTCCATGACGTATAAAGACCCATTCTATGCTTTTCTAAGAAGAGCAGAAAAACTTTGGGTCGTAATGAAGACTATATTTCGTGCCCTTGCCCATTTCTACCCTTTTGCAGTAGCAAAACAATCGTAGCCCTGGTTGTCCTCCCACTTTTATTTCTTTCTTCTTTCACTTATTATGTTTTGAATTGATTAAATTGTTTTCGTCCTTTTATACCCGAAATATTCCTTATTTGACGTTGAACTTTAACTTATTAATATATGGCGTGTTTTTTGGTTTAGCTCGAATAACTTGAACCATAGGGGTAATGCTATGACTGTTTTGTATTCATGTGTTCGAAACGACAATTTTAACTCCAGCAGTTTCCAGCCAAGATATCTTCGTAAGCTTCTCATCCGTTTGAAAGTTATGTTTGGCTCTAGGGCTGTTTGAAGCTGCCTTTCTCCTGGCAAGAAGTGCGTATTTCCAGTTGCGAGATTCCGAGATGAAGACGAGCTAGCTTTTTTTTTGTGTACAGTCTGCTTGCAAGATCTCATTTAATAGTCCTCCCTGACTTCTCATGTTTTCATTTGAGGACTGCACACTTGCAAATATATTCTATCATAGATATTCCTCTTACATGGTATTGTTTTTCTCAAATCTCTTCCGTTTAGACGACATTGTCTATTGAAACTCAGCACACATAGACCGCTGATTGAAATTCACTGAAACTTTTAACAGAATGCTCAGTGCATATTGCCATTGTGCTTCAATTATTTTTAAATTTGTTTTCTATATATTTTTTATTATCTGTGGAAAACCTGTACTTTGCATTATCGTTGAATGGTATCTATTTTGTGGTGACAGCTCCTCTTTGACCGCTAAATTAATTTGAATGAAACTTAAAAAAGAATTTCTTGTGCATATTGCCAATGTGCAACAGCTATTTTAAAATTGAATTTCATTTGTGTTTGCAGAAGAAAAAAAATATCTTTACCGAATTGTTAAATTGGGGTACTTACGTTGTGGCGACAACTCTTCCAAGACCACTGAGTGAAATACACAGAAACGTTCGAAAATTCTTCAGTGCATATTGCCATTGTGCACCATGTATTTTAGAATTTGCATTTTTTTTTGTATTTTAATTTTTCATCGAAAAACATGTACCTTGCCCAATTGTTAAATGGTGGATCTTTTTTGTGGCGACAACTACTAGACAACTAAGTGAAATACACTGAAACGTTTGCAGAATGTTCAGTGCATACGGCCATTGTGTACCAGTTATTTTTAGTTTTGAAGCAAATGTAAATTTTCACCATCAAGTATAAGTATAATATTGCACACTAGATGTTAACCTCTAACTAATCAAGCAATGTTAACACTAATGTATTGTCTACAGAACAATTTATAATACATGTACTTGTACTGAGCAACATTTATAACGAATGGAACAAACATTAGTGGTCATTATACCTTCTCACTATTTGGTACATATTTTTACTCTTTACCACTACTATGGTGATCAGACCATCTTTGACATCTAGTGTTGGATCTTTCTACCATATCATGATTAATTTATGGCACCTGGAACTCTCACTTTTTCTTCCAAGTGTTGTCATTTAGCTTGACTTGAACTCCTGCATCAGTTGCTGCCAGAAAATACTTTCGTTGTGTTTTCTGTAGTTTAGGGAGTACGAGTGTCAGAAATTTTGTAATTAGAATTAAAATTCTGACCTTTTTTATGAAGAACATTGCTAATAGAACAACATCAGCAAAAAATTTTGAAAATCCATGTAAGAATTTTTGAGATATAAGACGTCAAAATTTTGGCGGGAAACAGTTCTCTCTAGATTTTTCCTTCATTTTCCATTAGCTGGTTGTATGACTTAAAATATATGAAAATATAATTGGAAGTTGATAGTATTTTGCATATTGTCTATTTTATGTATGTTAAAGTAACCTATGACCAAGAAAATATGATCCATGTGCAAAAAAAATAACACTGTTTCAGTGGATAAAACCCGAGGATATCGAATGCTTCTGAAATCTGAGGCTCATACTCCCTTTAATAAATCCACGGGTGTCACCTGTTACTGCACACATTTCATCACAGGAAATATTCTGCCACCTTTAAAAGAAAGATTCCACAAGGTTGGCTAATTTGGTGCTTCAAATGCAGAAAACTTTTGATTTCCCATGTACCAGTAGCCAAACTCCATATCCTATGAATTCTTATCTATCCTTTATTCGGAAACTTGCAATATAAAACTAAGGAGTATCTCCCTCGTGCAAGATCTGTCCTTAGCCGAGTTTGGCTTTCTATTTAGATCCCTTTGATTATTTGTTCTCCATCAGGTTTTGTACACCTTTCGATTTTCAATGTTTTGATTTTATCTGCACTGATGAGAATATGCAGAAAGTAAACTTACAGTGACTTCGGTACTTTGTTATTTAAGAAATTTACCAACTATGAAGAACCTCTCTATGTGAGAATCAGAGGATTGCAATACAAAGTTTTCTTTAATTTTGGCAAAATTACTATTAATGTCCAATGCATTGGCTGCTCTGAAGAGCTCCAATTATGCAGAAAAACCACTGGAATTATTTCTATACGATACTTTCAATTCATGTTGATTGTTGGAAATAGAAAAAAAGTTAGACACTATCAATATAAGTGCTCCATCTATGTAGTTACACCACTGGATTTTTTTTTCTCTATGAGGATTTCATGCACTTATTTATTGTTGAAATAAAGTTATACACTCTCAATGTGAACTGTTTCTGGAAGCTGCGTCGCCAGTAGATGTAAATTGGCATTCAACACCTCATCTGCCGGATATAACTCCCGAGCTCTTAAAGACATCAATAGGTAGGGAATATAACGCAACTATCTTAGGACATTTTGAATAACTGGTCAAAAGATAATCGGCGATTTCTAGAACCGTCTGCGTTGTGAATGTTCGACTTTACAGCGGGATTTTGATTGAAGAAGGAAAATAATGAACAATCACCAGAGGTTTGAAAATGCATGTATGGCACAAATACATAAGTAATGCTGCCACATATAAATAAAAAAAACAAACAAATTAAACAAAAACATTAAAACATATACCATTCCGACTTGCAAATATGATTATAGTACAATGCCTACCACGAAATTCAACTTACATTTGTTTGAATGTTAAGCTGTCTGTAATTTGATGAAGTAGGTGAAAATTCTCAATAATATAACACTTTTCCTCTATTATTAGAGCAAGGTACAAATTGTGTACATGCACTCTGTAGTTGTACTGCGATGATATTGGCAAGCTTTCAATAAAAAATTCTTCAGCGTCTTTCAACATGAAATTTAAACTTTAATGGTGTTTCTCATCGTTGACTTTTTTCATACTTTTTATTTCTAGGAAAAAAATTATCCCTTTATAAATATATATTTGTAAGAGTATTCCATGTATGATCTTGAAAATAGCGAAATACTACCCTTAAATGCTTACACGGCAGATGGTTTTCTTTCCAAGAACGGAATTCCCCTACCATCATGAATATGATTTTCAAAACATATCCGATAATGTAGAGATTGTGTGATCTTGCTTGAACTCATTACATTGAATGATGTGTATGATATCTGATCAAAATCAACTACTGGAAATTTACCCAATGCCAAACGACATTCTTTGGTCATCCGGAGGATTTTTATTGGCATCCTGTATGAATGACAACTTTCCCAACGATTGTAAGTGTATTGACCTTAGAATCGAGTTTTGTCTCGGCACGTTTGTTTTGTCCGTAAATGACATTTTGATAGTTTCCTAATCTGATAGTGATGAATCTATGAACTGTAAATTGTCTTTCATTTGCACTTTATTAAAGTATTTTAGTTCTCCAAATATAGGTATTTCCGAGGAAAGTTTCGAGTATGCCTCAGTTCACACAATTGTGTTCACGTTTTAAATGATATTTTAGCATAACTTGATATTGAACCAAAGAGCATTATATATACGTAGCATAAACAAACATAAAACCTTGAAGGATTCATGCAAGATTTTCTATCCACTTGGTTACTGACTCCCGTCAGCATAAGAGCTGAAATTCTAATACTTAACTTATGGAAAGGAAAGTACTGACGCTGAAATTCTAATACTTATGGAACGGAAAATACTGACGTTACGTTATGTTAAATTCGTTTATATAATATGACGTTACTTTTACTTGATGCATGGGCGTTTTTAGTGCGTCATTACCAGGCCTGCCACCTTTTGAATTTCTCTAAAAAGAACGATTTTATGGCAATTTTTTTCCCCGCATTCTGCCGCATGCAAAACATACAAGCATTCACCAAATGCCTACAGGGAACAATTTACATTGATTTTTACTCCACCTAGTGTATCATACTATCCATACAACAGTGACTGGAAATTTTATTTTAAAAAATAAATTATTTTTCAGTCTCTTCAAAATACAGAATACATTGTTTTTAAGCAAAAAGATATATAAAAAAATACAAATTATTGATTCATCACATAATTCATTATTTTCAGAGCCTTTATCAATTTTTTTAAAGAAAATTCAGGGGCTCCGGATACAGAGCTGCCAGGTGCGTTCCCAGTTCGTGGATGGGGGATACCCTGTCTATACGAGATTTTCAGGTCTTAATACGAAAAGCCTGACCGCGAATCATTGCAGCAAAACCCACGTTACATGCAGTGTAAAGACCTCTTCTATATTTCACTGAGGAGAGAAGACACACTGAATGTCGCAAAGTAATCTAAATATCCTGCCCCTACCCACTTTCCTCCTTTTCCAATTGCACCTAGGTTCTCCTTTCCGCCTTTTTATTTCTTTTTTTTTCACATTTTATTTTTACTTGAATGTGTATTTCATTTTGAATTGATGACTCTCGTCCTTTAGTGTAATTTCGTAATAAGATGAATATTTCGTTTCTAGTTAAAATATATATTCCTATACGAAACAAATTACTTGACTCGCAACATGAACTAAGTATCTCTTAAGTTACCAACTGGATAGCAAAGGAGAATACTCAGTAAATATAATGATGATAGAATATAAATGTACTTATTCTAATAAAATTAAATAATATAACAGATAAATGAATGTGATTCGCCCCCACTATAACTTGATTCATTGTCCATATCAATTTTAGTCGTTCTACTATTAGTTGCTGCCAGCAGAATACTTTCGTTGTGTTTTCTGTAGTTAAATAAACCCACGGGTGTCACCTGGAATTGCACACATTTCATAACAGGAAACATTCTATGTAGTTACACCACTGGATTTTTTTTCTCTATGAGGATTTCATGCACTTCTTCATTGTTAAAAGATTGATTGATTGAATATTGATTTACGTCTACTCAGCAATATTTCAGCTATATCAAGACGAGAACAAGTTTGTTGATAAATAATCACACTGGGGTATGGAAAGGGCCATGGGACGGGAAATTCTGACTGCCACTGGAAAAGTAGGGTGAAATCGTCAAGGGCGGGGAATTTAACCTTGTAGCCGATAACCTACGGACCACCCCAAAAAGAGCTTGCTACATTGTTAAAAGAAAAAAGTTATACACTCTCAATGTGAATTGTTTCTGGAAGCTGCGTCGCCAGTAGATGTAAATAGGCATTCAACACCTCATCTGCCGGATATATCTTCCGAGCTCTTAAAGACATCCATAGATAAGGAATATACCCCAACTATCTTAGGAAATTTTGAATAACTGGTCAAAAGATAATCGGCGATTTCTAGAACCGTCTGCGTTGTGAATGTTCTACTTCACAGCGTGATTTCGACAGAAGAAGGAAAATAATGAACAATTAACAGGTTTGAAAATGCATGTATGGCACAAATACATAAGTAATGCTACCACATATAAATAAAAAAAAACAAACAAATTAAACAAAAACATTAAAATATATACCATGCCGACTTGCAAATATGATTATAGTACAACGCTTACCACGAAATTCAACTTACATTTGTTTGAATGTTAAGCTGTCAAGTAGGTGAAAATTCTCAATAATATAACACTTTTCCTCTATTATTCGAGCAAGTTACAAATTGTGTACATGCTCTCTTTAGTTGTTCTGCGATGATATTTGCAAGCTTTCAATAAAAAAATTCTTTAGCGTCTTTCAACATGAAATTTAAACTTCAATGGTTTTTCTCATCGTTGAGTTTTTATATAGTCTTCGGGAGAAACTTTTTATTTCAAGAAAAAAAAACAGATCATCCCTATATATAATTGTAAGAGCATTCCATGTATGATCTTGAAAATAGCGAAATACTGCCATTAAATGCTTACATGACAAATGGTTTTCTTTCCAAGAATGGAATTCCCCTACCATCATGAATATGATTTTCAAAACATATCCGATAATGTAGAGATTTTGTGATGTTGCTTGAACTCTTTACATGGAATGTTGTGGATGATATCTGATCAAAATCAACTACTGAAAATTTACCCAATGCCAAACGACATTCTTTGGTCATGCGTAGGATTTTTATTGGCATCCTGTATTAGGAACGACTTTCCCAACGATTGTAAAATTGTATTGACCTTAGAATTGAGTTTTGTCTCGGCACGTTTGTTTTGTCCGTAAATGACATTTTGATAGTTTCCTAATCTGATAGTGATGAATCTATGAACTGTAAATTGTCTTTCATTTGCACTTTATTAAAGTATTTTAGTTGTTCAAATATAGGTATTTCCGAGGAAAGTTTCGAGTATGCCTCAGTTCACAAAATTGTGTTCACGTTTTAAATGATATTTAATCATACGTTAAACTTGATATTGAACCAAAGAGCATTATATATACGTAGCATAAACAAACATGAAATCTTGAAGGATTGATTGATTGATTGATTGATGTTTTATGCCAAATTCAGCAATATTTCAGCTATATTGTGGCGAGAACTGTTGGGTTTATTGAACAATTTTAATAAATACATAAAATATTAATATAAAATGATTGATTGATTGATGTTTTACGCCAACTTCAGCAATATTTCAGCTATATCGTGGCGAGAACTGTTAAGTATATTAACTAATTAGAATAGTTTTATAGTAAAAATATCTATATAAAACCATATAGCTTTATCCAAGTAAAACAGATGTGTAAAATGTTAAAAAACATAAAAGTAATTTTTGGTTTAACAATAACAATATTAGAAATTAGAAACTTGTTTAAAATTGATCCATTTAAATCTTACTAAATAAATTGATTGCTTTTAAAAATTGAACGATTTTGTCGCCAGCGACGTTTGTAAATAGGTCTTTAAGACAATGAGCAGAATAAAAATCACGCCTGATATCGGCAACATCTACACATTCAATTAAAACATGTTGAATTGTATAAGGACAATTGCATGGAATACATTCAGGTCGATCATCACTGTTGAGGATAAAACTATGTGTTGTTCTAGTATGTCCAATACGACAACGGGTCAACACTACCTGTTCCCTACGGTTTTTACCGCAGGAGCTGACTTGTTTACCGACGTCTCCCTGTATTCCATGCAGTTTATTATTTATTTGCAGATCCCATTTGGCCTGCCATAACTTTAAAATATATTTAGCGATTAAAGGCTTCATGTCAGTGTACGGTACTGGACAATCCGCCATCTCATCATCTAGTGCATCCTTGGCTTCCTGATCAGCAACTGTGTTTCCATAGATCCCCACATGACTAGGGATCCAAACATAAATGACTTCTTTGCCTAATGCTACAAGTGATTTGTAGAATTCGGCTATTTTCAAAATAATTGGGTGTTTTGTTTTTCGACTTTCAATTGCCAATAGGCAAGAAAGTGAATCGGAACAAATCATGAATTTATTTGATTGCGATAAAGCTACAAATTTAAGTGCTGAGTAAATAGCGTTAGCTTCAGCAGTAAATATGGAGCTAGACGATGGTAATCGGAGAGTTGCAGCACGGTCTCCAGAAACGGCTGCAGAAGCCACTCTGTCTCCATCCTTAGAGCCATCTGTGTAAATTTGCAAGTATTCAGGATGTTCAGATTTAATTCTTGCAAAGTCCTGCTGGATAACCAGAGGATTGGTATCAACCTTTTTGTGTTTGCGTAGTTCAAAATTAAATGTTGGTTTTGGGTTCAGCCATGGAGGTTTTTTGGGAGTTTCTATTGGAGCAATTTCATCTAAATTTATATTAGCAGATTCAAGGTGTGGTTTGATACGGAGACCAAAAGGTTGTATAACGTTTGGGGAAATCTTGAAGGATTCATGTAAGATTTTCTATCCACTTGGTTACTGACTCCCGTCAGCATAAGAGCTGAAATTCTAATAGTTAACTTATGGAAAGGAAAGTACTGACGCTGAAATTCTAATACCTATGGAACGGAAAGTACTGACGTTACGTTATGTTAAATTCGTTTATATAATATGACGTTACTTTTACTTGATGCATGGGCGTTTGTAGTGATCGTCATTACCAGGCCTGCCACCTTTTGAATTTCTCTAAAAAGAACGATTTTATGGCAATTTTTTTCGCCGCATTCTGCCGCATGCAAAACATACAAGCATTCAGCAAATGCCTACAGGGAACAATTTACATTGATTTTTACTCCTTGTTAAGTAATCACACCTAGTGTATCATACTATCCATACAACAGTGACTGGAAATTTTATTTTTCAGTCACTTCAAAATACAGAATACATTGTTTTTAAGCAAAAAGATATATAAAAAAAATACAAATTATTGATTCATCACATAATTCATTATTTTCAGAGTCTTTATCAATTTTTTTAAAGAAAATTCAGGGGCTCCGGATACATAGCTGCCAGGTGCGTTCCCAGTTCGTGGATGGGGGATACCCTGTCTATACGAGATTTTCAGGTCTTAATACGAAAAGCCTGACCGCGAATCATTGCAGCAAAACCCACGTTACATGCAGTGTAAAGACCTCTTCTATATTTCACTGAGGAGAGAAGACACACTGGATGTCGCAAAGTAATCTAAATTTCCTGCCCCTACCTACTTTCCTCCTTTTCCAATTGCACCTAGGTTGTCCTTTCCACCTTTTTATTTCTTTTTTTTACATTTTATTTTTACTTGAACGTGTATTTCATTTTGAATTGATGACTCTCGTCCTTCAGTGTAATTTCGTAATGAATATTTCGTTTCTAGTTAAAATATATATTCCTATTCGAAACAAATTACTTGACTCAACATGAACTAAGTATCTCTTAAGTTACTAACTGGATAGCAAAGGAGAATACCCAGTAAATATAATGATGATAGAATAAAAATGTACTTATTCTAATAAAATTAAATAATATAACAGATAAATGAATATGATTCGCCCCCACTATAACTTGATTCATTGTCCATATCAATTTTAGTCGTTCTACTATCAGTTGCTGCCAGCAGAATACTTTCGTTGTGTTTTCTGTAGTTAAATAAATCCACGGGTGTCACCTGGAATTGCACACATTTCATAACAGGAAACATTCTATGTAGTTACACCACTGGATTTTTTTCTCTATGAGGATTTCATGCACTTCTTCATTGTTAAAAGATTGATTGATTGAATATTGTTTTACGTCTACTTATATCAAGACGAGAACAAGTGTGTTGATAAATAATCACACTGGGGTATGGAAAGGGCCATGGGACGGGAAATTCTGACTGCCACTGGAAAAGTAGGGTGAAATCGTCAAGGACGGGGAATTTAGCCTTGTAGCCGATCACCTACGGACCACCCCAAAAAGAGCTTGCTACATTGTTAAAACAAAAAAGTTATACACTCTCAATGTGAACTGTTTCTGGAAGCTGCGTCGCCAGTAGATGTAAATAGGCATTCAACACCTCATCTGCCGGATATAACTTCCGAGCTCTTAAAGACATCCATAGATAAGGAATATACCCCAACTATCTTAGGAAATTTTGAATAACTGGTCAAAAGATAATCGGCGATTTCTAGAACCGTCTGCGTTGTGAATGTTCTACTTCACAGCGTGATTTCGACAGAAGAAGGAAAAATAATGACCAATTAACAGAGGTTTGAAAATGCATCTATGGCACAAATACATAAGTAATGCTACCACATATGAATAAAAAAAACAAACAAATTAAACAAAAACATTTAAATATATACCATGCCGACTTGCAAATATGATTATAG
Organism: Modiolus philippinarum; assembly: GCA_002080025.1. Taxonomy (NCBI): domain Eukaryota; kingdom Metazoa; phylum Mollusca; class Bivalvia; order Mytilida; family Modiolidae; genus Modiolus; species Modiolus philippinarum. The sequence goes on along the minus strand of MJUU01004524.1, from coordinate 34,682 downwards.
TACAATGCTTACCACGAAATTCAACTTACATTTGTTTGAATGTTAAGCTGTCTGTAATTTGATGAAGTAGGTGAAAATTCTCAATAATATAACACTTTTCCTCTATTATTCGAGCAAGTTACAAATTGTGTACATGCTCTATTTAGTTGTTCTGCGATGATATTGGCAAGCTTTCAATAAAAAATTCTTCAGCGTCTTTCAACATGAAATTTAAACTTCAATGGTTTTTCTCATCGTTGAGTTTTTTATAGTCTTCGGGAGAAACTTTTTATTTCAAGAAAAAAAACAGATCATCCCTATATATAATTGTAAGAGTATTCCATGTATGATCTTGAAAATAGCGAAATACTGCCATTAAATGCTTACATGACAAATGGTTTTCTTTCCAAGAATGGAGTTCCCCTACCATCATGAATATGATTTTCAAAACATATCCGATAATATAGAGATTTTGTGATGTTGCTTAAACTCTTTACATGGAATGCTGTGGATGATATCTGGTCAAAATCAACTACTGAAAATTCTCAAGACTTTTACCCAATGCCAAAAGACATTCTTTGGTCATGCGTAGGATTTTTATTGCAATCCTGTATGAAGAACGACTTTCCCAACGATTGTAAAAGTGTATTGACCTTAGAATTGAGTTTTGTCTCGGCACGAGTGTTTTGTCCGTAAATGACATTTTGCTAGTTTCCTAATCTGATAGTGATGAATCTATGAACTGTAAATTGTCTTTCGTTTGCACTTTATTAATAAAAGTATTAGTTGTCCAAATATAGGTATTTCCGAGGAAAGTTTCGAATATGCCTCAGTTCTCAGAATTGTGTTCATGTTTGAAATGATATTTTATCATACGTTAAACTTGATATTGAACCAAAGAGCATTATATACACGTAGCATAAACAAACATGACATCTTGAAGGATTCATATAAGATTTTCTATCCACTTGGTTACTGACTCCGTCAGCTTAAGAGCTGAAATTCTAATACTTAATATATGGAAAGGAAAGTACTGACGCTACTTTATGTTAAATTCGTGTAAAAAATATGACGTTACTTTAACTTGATACATGGGCGTTTTTAGTGATCGTCATTACCAGGCCTGCCACCTTTTTTCGCCGCATTCTGGCGCATGAAAAACATACAAGCATTAAGCAAATGCCTACATAGTATAAAAAGGGAAATAATTTATATTGATTTTTACTCCTTGTTAAGTAATCACACCTAGTGTATAATACTATCCATACAACAGTGAGTGGAAATTTTATTTTCCAAAATAAATTATTTTTCAGGCACTTCAAAATACAGAAGCAAAAAGATATAAAAAAATACAAATTATTGTTTCATCACATAGTTCATTATTTTCAGATTCTTTATTAATTTTTTTTTTTAGAAAATTCAGGGGCTCCGGATACAGAGCTGCCAGAAGCGTTCCCAGTTCTTGGATGACGGATACCCTGTCTATACGGGATTTTCAGGTCATAATACTGGTTAAAAGATATTGTTTTGTTTTACTTTACATATTTCAAATAGATCGTATTTTATAGATAAAGATAAGAATAATAAGATTAGGTCAAGTCGTCTGCTATTTGTGTGATAAATTTAACATCTGTATACAGGTCATAGAAAGTTTTAGAGTTTTGTTTGTCCAGACAAATTCTCGTTAACTAGTAAAGGTCAATTTGACTTTTAGATAGTGAAGGTTAGATAGATAGAAATCGTGTGTAATTAGTGCATTTTGTGGCCAGTTTTAAAAAAGTCGTATAGAGAAGTCGTTGATAGATAAATTGTCAGTATAATCGTATAGTTTAATCGTTATAGAAATAAGAGTGAAAAATCGTCTTAATAGAATGTTCGAAATTTTGACAAAATGAAACATTGTATAAACATTGTAAATATGGATGAAAATTTGAATAATATTAGAATAGAGCTTAATTCGTGTGGTTTATTTCATAATCAATATAAATCATGGATTATAGGATAAAATGGTATGATGTTATCGCTCGATCGGCTTCCACTGCTATTCGAACTTATGTCTCCCTACCATCTTGTTGGTACTAGAGCGTGGTTAGTTACTCTGAACAATATCTTTTTAATGTGAATCGTTATCATGAGTGATTGGGATCTAGAATTGGAGATGGACGAGGAAATGAATAAAACAGTCATTGAAGCTCCAAGCAGAATATCCGAAGTACAAGACTTGAAAAAAGAAAAGGCAAAAGCAAAATCGGCCTTTACAAAATTAAAACATAAACTGTTGGACTTAATAGATGAAGAACCGGAAATTTCAGAAATAAAGGAATTAAAAAGAAATTTATAATTGCAAAAGAACACGCTATGGATATTATGAACCGATTGTATGATGAGTATAAATACTGTAATGAAACAGATAATATGAACAAGTAACAAAAGAAATGGACGAATTGGAAATTGACTTTAGTGAAACAGAAAATGAATGTCGGGATTATATTATAGACATTAAAGACAATTCGAGTATAGGTTCAAATAGATCAAGAAGATCAAGAGACATGAACAGCACAGGCATTCCAGTAGAAAGCAACTATCGTCAGCACCAAGAAGAAACATCCGTGTTAAATAATAATTGTGTTGATAGAGAAAAAAAATTAGATACAGGACAAAATTCAAATAAATCTAGTATCGGACATGATATGTGGAAACAGTTGAAACGTGTGTCAATTCCTATATTTTCAGGGGATAAACGAAATTACGAAGGATGGAAAACTGCATTCATGTCATGTGTAGACAAAGCCCCCGCAACACCAGAATACAAACTGTTACAACTCGGACAATATTTATCAGGTGACGCATTGAAAGTAATTGAAAATTTGGGATATTCAGAAACTGCATATGAAGCTGCTAAAGGTCGACTAGAGAGGAAATTCGACGACAGATTACTCAATATCTTGAGGAACTTGAAAACTTTAAACCTATAAGAACTGGCTTCGCAAAAGACTTTGCAGATCTAATTGACATTTCAGTAATTAATTTGAAAGATGCAGGTCGCACAGAAGAACTTGGTAATGGATCTCTTTACAATAAACTACAGCAAAAGTTACCAGAAACTATGCTCTCTCAGTATCATAGATCGGTATTTGAAAAGTCAAAGGTTGAATCAGTAGAAGTGTTACGTGAATGGATTATTCTGGAAGCTGAATTTCAGACTATTGCTGCTGAAACTGTAAAAGGATTAGGACATATAAGTGCCTTTCGTAAAACCAAAAGAGATTCGAACAGGACATTTATAAGTAACACATCAAATGTTTGCACAAGATATCGAAATTTTGAAAAAAGATCGTGTAAGGTTTGCAATGGACAGCATGGAGTATGGAGTTGTTACAAATTCAGGACTATGACAATACCACAGAGATGGGCAATTTCGAAAGGAGCAAGGTAGTGTTATCGTTATTTAGGTGCTGATCACATCGGACAAAAGTGTACGAAAAGCAGGAAATGCGGAATTGATAGTTGTAAAGAAAGTCATAATAGATTGCTACACTGGACAAAAAGCTTCGATCAACGTAACTGTGGAGTAAAAACAGACAATGACGAACAAGTGCGAAGTGACAACTTAGAAACAGCAATGAAAGGCTCTACAAAAACTCCCGCAGATGAAGAGACTACTATGATTGCAAAAGACCAGAAAAGACTTAATTATGTAACGTTAAGAACTGTTCCAGTAATTCTTAAAAACGGGACACGTAAGATCAAAGTTAATGCGCATTTAGATGATGCAAGCACCAAAACATACCTAAACTCGGATGTTGCAGCAGAATTGGGCCTCCAAGGTCGTGTTCAAACAGTAACTGTTAATGTTTTGAATGATGAAGTTGAAACTTTTAAAACTATGCCAGTTGAATTCGAACTTCAGAACTTAAATGGAAATTTAAATAAAACTGTTACTGCATTAACAACAAACAATGTAACCGGGAATATGCAACCAATTGACTGGAAAAAGCATAGTGAAAAGTGGGAACATTTGAAGGATATTGAATTTCCTAGTTTAGGAGCGAAGCCCAAGGTTGACATGCTTATTGGACTTGATTATTCTGACTTACATTACTCATTCAAAGATATTCGAGGAAAAGCAGGTGAACCAATTGCAAGGTTAACTCCGTTAGGGTGGACTTTTATAGGCAATCCAGAAAACGGACAGAGACAAACACACTTCAATCACACTTATTTCGTCGGAAAGGATGATCAAGGTAGTGTAGACGCATTATTGACAAAGTTTTGGGAAATTGAAAGTGTGAAAACTTTAGACCAGGAAGAAGTCATGACTGATGATAACAAGAGAGCATTAAGTATGGTCCGGAATTCACTGTGTT
>MJUU01004524.1:14664-27460 GCA_002080025.1 Modiolus philippinarum | reverse complement strand
AAACAAGCTTGCCAGTTTATTTTCGAAGGTGGGCGATATTTAGGCCCTTTTCTAAAGAATCGTCTAACGTCTTTGTCTACAATAATGCTCAAGTCCCCCGTTAATATATGCCCACAAGGGTCATAGCGATAAGGCGAAGTGGAACAGTCACAGCTGCTAGGATAGTTCTTCTCGAAATTAGCATCACTGGTAATAGAAGAGTAATTGAAAAAAATACTTCTAGTAGGTTTTTTGTAAGTAAAGGAGATGTCATGACTGATGATAACAAGAGAGCATTAAGTATGGTCCGGAATTCACTGTGTTGTAAAGACGGACAATATCAAGTTGGTATTCCTTGGAGTTAACTCCGTTAGGGTGGACTTGTATAGGCAATCCAGAAAACGGACAGAGACAAACACACTTCAATCATACTTATTTCGTCGGAAAGGATGATCAAGGTAGTGTAGACGCATTATTGACAAAGTTTTGGGAAATTGAAAGTGTGAAAACTTTAGACCAGGAAGAAGTCATGACTGATGATAACAAGAGAGCATTAAGTATGGTCCGGAATTCATTGTGTTTTAAAGACGGACAATATCAAGTTGGTATTCCTTGGAAGGAAAATGCATTGTCAATGAGTGAAAACTATAGACAGGCTTTAAATAGACTTGAAAATACCGAGAAAAGGTTGTTGAAAAATGAGGAAATAGCAAAAGCATACACAGACACAATTAATGGGATATGTAAGAAAAGTAAACAGTGTTGAAAAAAATGTACAAGGCAAATGGTATTTACCCCATTTTCCAGTCGTTCGCCCAGAGAGAGAAACAACTAAAACTAGAATAGTTTTCGATGCATCAGCAAAGTACAACGGTAAATCATTAAACGATTCATCAAGGTCCAAAACTTCAAAGGGATTTATCTGACGTTCTTCTTAGATTTAGAAGGTATCCCGTGGCTTTAGTGTGTGACATCGCAGAAATGTATTTAAGGATTAAACTTTCGCCACAAGATAAACCGTTTCATAGATTTTTATGGCGTTCGATGAAGACAAGTGAAAATCCTGAAATTTATGAATTCAATAGTGTTGTATTTGATATAAATGCATCGCCGTTTCAAGCACAATTTGTTTTGCAAAATCACGCTGAAAATAACAAACATGTGTATCCGATGGCAGCGGAAACAGTGTTAAAATCGACATACATGGATGATAGTATGGATTCTGTTATTGATGATAAAAGTGGTATCGAGCTTTACAGTTAATTATCGCAATTGTGGTCAAGTGCAGGAATGCATGCACGAAAGTGGTTATCGAATTCAAAAGTTGTGTTGGAATGTATTCCAGAAAATGATCGTGCTAAGGAAGTTAATCTTCATGATGGGAATTTACCATGTGTTAAAACGCTAGGTGTTATGTGGAAAGCAAATAGTGATATATTCACCTTCAATGCAAATCCCCCGTGTGTAATTTTAAGTATACAAAGCGAAATTTTTTTAGAAAAATTGCAATGCTATTTGATCCTTTGGGATTTATTGCGCCATTCACTATTAGAGCAAAAATGTTGCTTTAGAAAATGTGGTTATCAGGATATGATTGGGATGAAAATTTAGATAATGATTTAGTGCAAAAAGCAAAATTGTGGTTTAATGAGTTAAATGATCTTCACGATATTGAAATTCAAAGGTGTTTACAAGTTACCGATCAAACTGAGGAAATAATAAGTTCAAGTATTCGCACATTTGTTGATTCTTCGCAAGAGGCCTTTGGGGCTGTCATATGTTAGACATGTGTATAAAAGTGGATTAATTTCTACGAGTTTGATAGCTGCAAAATCGAAAGTTACGCCGTTAACTTCTGTGAGCATACCTCGACTTAAGCTTAGGGCTGCAGTTTTGGGATTACAATTAGCAATCTCAGTGTCAAAACCACTTGGAATTTCAATGGATAAACTTGTGTTTTGGTCAGATAGTATGAACGTGTTATGGTGGATACGTGGACAAAGTCGTGATTTCAAGCTGTTTGTGGCAAATCGAATTGGTGAAATTCATAGAGGATCAGGTCCTACACAATGGAGATATATAACAACGAAAAACAATCCGGCGGATTTAGTGTCAAGAGGTAGATCTGTGAAACAATTACAGCATGACAATATTTGATGGAATGGTCCAGACTTTCTCAGAAAAAGCGAAATGTGTTGGCCGCAGGATGATATTGGAAAGGGACAATCATGTCATATTGAAGTTAGACGTATCGCTATGAAAACGAACAATCATGAGTGCAAGGACTATAGTCGAACAGATGAAAATGTGACTTTACAAACTATTCAAGTATCAGATAGTGACTGGCGTTTAAACCCAGAACGTTTTTCAAATTGGATAAGACTTGTGCGTGTTCGTGCATGGGTTAACAGATTTATTGAAAACTGTAGATTGACTGTGACATTACGTAGAACAGCTACTTTGAGCAAAGATAAAATTGATGAATCCAGATAATTCGAGAAACACAACAGAGTGAATTTGTTGAAGAATATCGTCAGCTATTAAAGAAGAGGGCTTTACCACAAAATAGTAAACTTTTGACTTTAAATCCGACAACTGATGACAATGGATTATTAAGATGCGATGGACGCTTAAAATATGCCGAGTTTCTTCCGTATGACACTAGATATCCAATTATCCTGCCAATAAAGAACTATGTTACAAAACTTGTTGTTAAATTCTATCATGAAAAAGGAAAACATATTTGTGGGACTAATCAGACTTTATCGTTATTATCAGTTAAGTATTGGATTATATCTGGCCGAGAAGAAATCAGACAGTTTGAATCGGAATGTTATGGATGTCGACGACAAGGCAAAATCAGGGCAACAGTTAATGGCACCATTACCGGACATTCGCTTTAGAATGCCGTTACATGCATTTTCAATAACAGCTGTGGATTTTGCAGGTCCTTTCATTACAATTCAAGGAAGAGGAAAACGTCGTAAAAAACGTTATTTGTGTTTGTTTACATGTTTAGCATCAAGGGCTGTGCATCTACTGGTCGTGTACCAGTTATCACCATTTTCACACTGTGATTTTGCATTTGATCTTCTTCAACTCGGAATAAACCTTTAATGCGTTATATTGTAAAAGTTTACCAAGGAATACGTTAACCAATCGTGTTCATTTTAAGTTTCCTTGCACATGCGCAGTAATATAGTCATTTTAAAAAATGCTGGGTTTTCTCGACAAATTTTGCTGATGTGTGTACCAAATATCGCCATCTTTCAAAATATGCATCGGCTTTTTAATAAAATTGTAAATGTTCACTTTAATCCACTGAAGTACTCCAAAAAGGGATGAACTAAAAGGGAATAAAGAATGAAAAGTCAACCGATGCAATTTTCAAACTGAAAGTAGCATACTTTTTTTCAATGCGTAATTCGCTCTATTTTGTTCACGATGACAAGAAAATTGAAGACCATTATAGTCCTAATTCATATTGATTAGACTATTTGAAGAGAAAGCAACATAGTTAGTTTTTATTTCTGGCAGCAAATATAGCTGACGTCCCAAGTTTTCTTTTGCGACAACACATGTAATAAAATCTGTTTTTAGCTACTTGTCATACGTGACCCCCCACATTGCAATATATATTTTAAAGGGGCTCCCTAGGGATTTTATCTCCGATTTCACTGTTTTTAAAGATTAAAACAAATTTCTGCAAGGGATGTATTTTTTAGGCTATTGTTGTCGCTCCTGTACATATCCGTGTAACAAAAGTCACGCGCGATCTCGAAGCACGTGAAAATTGGCGATAACTGGTACTCGACCAGTAGAGTTAGCCTATGGACTATACTGACTCATTTTTAAACGCATTTTATCGTATGGTGAATAGGAGAGGTCTGCCAAAAGACGTAATATCAGATAATGGTACAAACTTTGTGGGTGCAAACAAAGAACTTCGTGAATTAGTATACAAGTTAGACAGGGACAAAATTAGTGACAGTGTTTGTAATCGTGGAATAGTATGGCATTTTAACCCAACCGCTGCTCCGCACTTTGGTGGTGTTCATGAGACTATGATAAAATCAGCGAAGAAAGCTATCAATGTTATTTTAGGGAATGCAGACGTTACTGATGAAGAACTTTTGACCGCATTCACGGGAGCAGAAGCGTTAATAAACTCTAGACCATTAACATATCAGTCAGCAAATCCAAAGGACGATACACCATTAACGCCGAATCACTTTTGCATGGACAGGTTGGTGGACAGCTTGCACCTGAATCGGTAGATGAAACGGACTTTAATCCAAGAAGGCGATGGCGCAGAATTCAGGAGTTAATTAGACATTTTTGGAATCGTTGGATTCTTGAATGGCTTCCTGAACTAAATAGACGATTAAAATGGACAAATATTACAAAAGACTTGAAAGTTAATGACATTGTGCTTGTAGTGAATCAAAATGTGGCGAGAGGACATTGGCCGTTAGGAAAGATAGTCGAAGTATTTCAGGGTAAAGATGGACATGTGAGAGTAGCAAAAGTTAGGTTAGGCGAAAATTATTTGATAAGGCCGTTATCGAAATTATGTCCGTTAGAACTAGATACAATTGATTGAGTGAAATTATATAAACACTATGATAGATAAACAATGTGAAATAGAAAAACATTTTTAAATAGTATTAACACTTCGATTTCCTGATATGTTCGTAATTATAACTTTTGTTGATTGCTGGGTGCAATCAAGAAGGGGAGAAATGGTTAAAAGATAGTGTTTTGTTTTATTTTACATATTTCAAATAGATCGTATTTTATAGATAAAGATAAGAATAATTAGATTAGGTCAAGTCGTCTGCTCTCTGTGTGATAAATTTAACATCTGTATACAGGTCATAGAAAGTTTTATAGTTTTGTTTGTCCAGACAAATTCTCGTTAATTAGTAAAGGTCAATTTGACTTTTAGATAGTGAAGGTTAGATAGATCATGTGTAATTAGTGCATTTTGTGGCCAGTTTTAGAAAAGTCGTATAGAGAAGTCGTTGATAGATAAATTGTCAGTATAATCGTATAGTTCAATCGTTATAGAAATAAGAGTGAAAAATCGTCTTAATAGAATGTTCGAAATTGTGACAAAATGAAACATTGTATAAACATTGTAAATATGGATGAAAATTTGAATAATATTAGAATAGAACTTAATTCGTGTGGTTTATTTCATAATCAATATAAATCATGGATTATAGGATAAAATGGTATGATGTTATCGCTCGATCGGCTTCCACTGCAATTCGAACTTATGTCTCCCTATCAAATACGAAAAGCCTGACCGCGAACCATTGTATCAAAACCCACGTTACATGCAGTGTAAAGGCCTCTTCTATATTTCACTGAGGAGAGAGGACGCACTGGATGTCACAAAGTAATCTAAATTTCCTGCCCCTACCCACTTTCCTCTTTTTCCAATTGCACCTAGGTTGTCCTTTCCACCTTTTTATTTCTTTTTTTTACTTGTACGTGTATTTCATTTTGAATTGATGACTCTCGTCCTTTAGTGTAACTTCGTAATAAGATGAATATTTCGTTTCTAGTTAAAATATATATTCCTATAAGAAACAAATTATTTGGCTCACAACATGTACTAAGTATCTCTTAAGTTACCAACTGGATAGCAAAGGAGAATACTCAGTAAATATAATGATGTTAGAATATAAATGTACTTATTCTAATAAAATTAAATAATATAACAGATAAATGATTTAATATGGTAAAATATGATTCGCCACCAATATAACTTGATTCATTCTCCATATCAATTTTAGTCGTTCTACTATCAGTTGTTGCCAGCAGAATACTTTCGTTGTGTTTTCTGTAGTTAAATAAATCTACGGGTGTCACCTGGAACTGCACACATTTCATAACAGGAAACATTCTGCCACCTTTAAAACAAAGGTTCCACCAGGTTGGCTTTTTTGGTGTTTAAATGCAGAAAACTTTTGATTTCCCATGTACCAGTAGGCAGAACTCCATGTCCTATGAATTCTTATCTATCCTTTAAATAAATTTACCAACTATGAAAAACCTCTCTTGTTGAGAATCAGAGGATTGCAATACAAAGTTTTCTTTCGTTTTGGCAAAATTACTATGAATGTCCAATGCATTGGCTGCTCTGAAGAGCTCCAATTATGCAGCAAACCGTTGGAATTATTTCCATACGATAATTTCAATTCATGTTGATTGTTGAAAATAGAAAAAAAATTTGACACTGTCAATATGGTTGGCTGCTCTAAGTGCTCCAAATATGTAGTTACACCACTGTTTTTTTTTTCTCTATGAGAATTTCATGCACTTGTTCATTGTTAAAAGAAAAACGTTATACACTCTCAATGTGAACAGTTTCTGGGTGCTGCGTCGCCAGTAGATGTAAATAGGCATTCAACACCTGATCTGCCGGATATAACATCCGAGCTCTTAAAGACATCCATTGATAAGGAATATACCCCATGTATCTTAGGACATTTTGATTGATTGATTGATTGATTGATGTTTTACGCCAACTTCAGCTATATAGTGGCGAGAACTGTTGAATATACTGAACAATTTTAATTAATACATAAAATATCTATATAAAACCATATAGCTTTATATATATGTAAAATGTTAAAAAACATAACAGAAGAAATTTTTGTTTAACAGTAAAAATATTAGAAATAAGAAACTTGTTTAAAGTTGATCCATTTAAATCTGAGTGAACAAATTGATTGCTTTTAAAAATTGAACGATTTTGTCGCCAGCGACATTTTTAAATAGGTCTTTAAGACAATCAGCAGAATAAAAATCACGCCTGATATCGGCAATATCTACACATTCAATTAAAACATGTTGAATTGTATAAGGACAATTGCATGGAATACACTCAGGCCGATCATCACTGTTGAGAATAAAACTAAGTGTTGTTCTAGTGTGTCCAATACGACATCGGGTCAACACTACCTACGGTTTCGACCACAGGAACCGACCTGTTTACCGACGCCTGACTGTATTCCATGCAGTTTATTATTTATTTGCAGATCCCATTTGGCCTGTGATTTTGACAGAAGAGGGAAAATAATAAACAATCACCAAAGGTTAGCAAATGCATACCTGGCACAAATACAGAAGTAATGCTACCACATATAAATAAAAAAAACAAATTAAACAAAAACATTAAAATATATACCATGCCGACTTGCAGATGTGATTATAGTACAATGCATACCACGAAATTCAACTTACATTTGTTTGAACTTAATGTTAAGCTGTCTGTAATTTGATGAAGTAGGTGAACATTCTCAATAATACCAGAGGCTCCCTGGAGCCTATATCGCTCACCTGGCTTTCAGTTGCCACAATCAAGCTAACATTGTAAGTCATACAGTTGAACTTCAATCTCTCAAACTTTGGTAGAGCAAACACCACCATTAACTTGGACTCTATTTTAAGTCTGATCATGTTTTACTATACTTCTTTGTTGGGCTTTTTTGACAAAATTGTCTTGACACCAATTCTTACCGCCGTGCGCGGTCCCGGCTTTTTAATAGGCCCGCAGCATCCTCTGAGCTTGGAGTATGAGTCTTCCTAACAGAGGACCCCGAGGGAACCCCGGGATATAGAAATAGGACCTAGTATCCCCGGCTTGCGCGGTGTGACCCCTCCTAAACGGAGGCTGACCCCGAGGGTCCCGGGATTTAGAAATAGGACCCATTCCGTGGTTGTGCGGGATTAATAAATACACAACCCATCTTTCGGATGGGATGTAAACTCAGGTCCACGTGTTGGAAGAAATGCCACGCTTCCTTGCACGTTAAAGAACCCTTGTAGCAAGCTCTTTTTGGGGTGGTCCGTAGGTGATCAGCTACAAGGCTAAATTCCCCACCCTTGACGATTTCACCCTACTTTTCCAATGGCAGTCAGAATTTCCCGTCCCATGGCCCTTTCCATACCCCAAAGTGATTATTTATTAACAAACTTGTTCTCGTCTTGATATAGCTGGAATATTGCTGAGTAGACGTTAAACAATATTCAATCAATCAACCAATTCTTTAAGTTATGACATCAATATCTATTTGGAATCCAAATTTCATTGAAATCGGACAATGTTGAATTTTCCCGCCTTTTTGGTTGCCATTTTGGAAATGACAGTCAACTAACAGTTTTTAACACCGGTTTTGCAATAGCCACATCAATATCCACTTGGAAACCAAATTTCATTGAAATCAGACAATGTTGAATTTTCTCGCTTTTTTGGCAGCCATTTTGAAAATGGCGGTCAACGAACAATTTTGAACACCGGTTTTGAAGTCACAACATCAATATCTATTTGGAAACCAAATTTTATTGAAATCGGACAATGTTGAATTTTCCCGCCCTTTTTGGCAGCCATTTTGAAAAGGGCGGTCAACCAATAATTTTCAAAAACAAGTTTTGAAGTCGCCACAGCATTGCAAACATTTTATCAATTTACACTTGACCTTCATCTTCTATAGTTTTGAAAATTAAAGACGAATATTATGAAAATTTTGAAAATTCTGTGAAAAAGGGCAATAACTCCTACAAGAGATTTTAGATTATCTTCAAAATTTCAGGTAGGTAGATCTTGACATGCTGAACATTTTTGCAATTTAAAGTTGACTTCTATCTTTTATAGTTTTTCTGATAAAAAATTAAATAAATAAAAATTTTGAAAATTTTACGGAAAAAGGGCAATAACTCCAAGATGGGTTTTCGGATTTTCTTCAAAATTGCAGGGCAGGTAGATCTTGCCATGCTGATCATTTTTAATGCAGATTTTTGATATCTGTAACGGTTTTCGAGTTATTTGCAAAAAACAGCAATTTACCCCTATGTTCTATTTTTAGTAACAGCGGCCATCTTGTTAGGTCTTCGGACTAATCGAACATAATTTTAAAACTGCATATCCTGGTGATGATTCAGGCCAAGTTTGGTTATAATTGGCCCATTGGTTTCAGAGAAGGAAGATTTGTGAAAAAATTTTGATGGACGGACGGACAGACGACGGACGAAAAGTGATGGACGACTTTCCCAACGATTGTAAAAATGTATTGACCTTAGAATTGAGTTTTGTCTCGGCACGTTTGTTTTGTCCGTAAATGACATTTTGCTAATTTCCTAATCTGATAGTGATGAATCTATGAACTGTAAATTGTCTTTCATTTGCACTTTATTAATTAAAGTATTTTAGTTGTCCAAATATAGGTATTTTCGAGGAAAGTTTCGAGTATGCCTCAGTTCTCAGAATTGTGTTCATGTTTAAAATGATATTTTATCATACGTTAAACTTGATATTGAACCAATGAGCATTAGATACACGTATCATAGACAAACATGAAATCTTGAAGGATTCGTATAAGATTTTCTATCCACTTGGTTACTTATCCCGTCAGCATAAGTGCTGAAATTTTTGCTAATTTCCTAATCTGATAGTGATGAATCTATGTACTGTAAATTGTCTTTCATTTGCACATTATTAATTAAAGTATTTTAGTTGTCCAAATATAGGTATTTCCGAGGAAAGTTTCGAGTATGCCTCAGTTCTCAGAATTGTGTTTATGTTTAAAATGATATTTTATCATACGTTAAACTTGATATTGAACCAAGGAGCATTAGATACACGTATCATAGACAAACATGAAATCTTGAAGGATTCATATAAGATTTTCTATCCACTTGGTTACTGATCCCGTCAGCATAAGTGCTGAAATTCTGATACTCAACTTAAGGAAAGTACTGACGTTACGTTATGTTAAATTCGTTTATATAATATGACGTTACTTTTACTTGATGCATGGGAATTTTTAGTAATCGTTATTACCAGGCCTGCCACCTTTTGACTTTCTCTGAAAAGAACGATTTTATGGCAATTTTTTCGCCGCATTCTGCCGCATGCAAAACATACGAACTTAAGCAAATGCCTACTTGTATTAAAAAAGGAAACAATTTACATTGATTTTTTTTCTCCTTGTTAAGTAATCACACCTAGTGTATCATACTATCCATACAACAGTGACTGGAAATTTTATTTTCCAAAATAAATTATTTTTCAGTCACTTCAAACAAAATACAAATTATTGATTCACCACACAATTCATTATTTTCAGTTTTACGATTTTTTTTTTTTTTTTTTTTTTTTTTTTTTTATTTATCACATTGGCTATAGGAGGAAGGTTTGGGCCTAATAAAACTAGTTAATCCCCATCGCAGCAGGTTTGTGCCTGTCCTAAGTCAGGAAATTTGGTAAACCTTTGTGTGTCTTGTCTGTTTTCTAGTTAGTTCACTTTATGTCTATGGGAGTCTAGGATCATGTTTGTTTCGCTGAACTTGAATACTCTTTATTTAGGGGCCAACACCAACCTGCCGTTGGGTGTGGGGTTTCCTCACCGTTCATTGAGGATCTTATGGTGGCTTTGAGTTGTTATTACTCCCCTTTGGGTGGTTGTCTCTTTGACACATTCCCCGTTTCCCTTCTTTTTCCTATCTTTATTAATTTTTTTATTAGAAAATTCAGGGGCTCCGGATACAGAGCTGCCAGGTGCGTCCCCAGGTCATGGATAGGGGATACCCTGTCTATACGGGATTTTCAGGTTATAATACGAAAAGCCTGACCGCGAACCATTGTAGCAAAACCCACATTACATGCAGTGTAAAGACCTCTTCTATATTTCAATGAGGAGAGAAGACGCACTAAGAAATTAATCTAAATTTCCTGCCCCTGCCCACTTTCCTCTTTTTCAAATTGCGCCTAGGTTTTCCTTTCCACCTTTTTATTATTTCTTTTTTATATTTTTTTACTTGTACGTGTATTTCATTTTGAATTGATGACTCTCGTCCTTTAGTGAAGTTTCGTAATAAGATGAATATATCATTGCTAGTTAAAACATATATTCCTATAAGAAACAAATTACTTGGCTCACAACATGTACTAAGTATCGCTTAAGTTACTAACTGGATAGCAAAGAAGAATACCCAGTAAATATAATGATGTTAGAATATAAATGTACTTATTCTAATAAAATTAAATAATATAACAGATAAATGATTTAATATGGTAAAATCTTCCTAACAGAGGCGACACGTTTGCCGTGTGTCGAGACCCGTGTCGATGGTTGACGAGATCCTGGTAGGTGCGAGCCTGTGTTCAGACTCCCGCTACGGCCATTAAATACCCGTTGGGTTGAGAATACAGGTTCAATATCTTACTTTGGCTCTGATATCATCTAAACGGGAGGTCGGATTGGCCCGGTCAAATCAATCGGCTGGTCACGCCAAGCCCTCCAGTATATCTTTCCAACTTGAGTTTAAGTTAACTTGTGTGTAACATTTTTGTCTTGATTTAAACCATCAATACAATGTAGGGGTACTGGAGAAGGCGGTGGCTCATGGGTCAATCAGGTAGTACGCTTTCCATCAGTGCCTTATGGTTACGCTCCACTTGAGTATACCATCTTTGGAACACTTGATACTTTCTGGTGGAGATCCCTAGAATCAAAGTATCGCCCCTGTTGGCACTCCGTGGTGGGTGGGTGACAAAGATGGTGAAATCTCCTTTCTTATTACATGGCACAACAAACCCTCAAAACCAACCTGTTCCAAATAAAAAAAGAAAATCTACGGATCCATCCCAGAAGTTGAAGATAACAGTTGGACAAAATTTATTGTGTTCACTGGATCACCTAAAAAACCAATATCAAAAATCAACCCTTTTCCAATACAAAAGACTATTCAAAGCATTGCTGGAACGGTGAAAAACGTGTCCAGGATGCGATCAGGTGATTTATCAATTGAAGCAATCACTAAAAATCAAAGTGAAAACTTACTAAAATTGTCAAAAATATTAGAATTGAAAGTTTCGGCATCCCCCCACAGAACCCTCAATAGCAGTCGTGTATAATGAGAGATAGAAGTCAGTATCTCTCAGATCTTGATGATGATTACATTTGTAACGAACTATCATCACAAGGAGTTACAAAAGTACAAAGATTCATTTCCAAAAAATCAGGAAGCACTGTTAAACTTTACACTTTTCTTTTAACCTTCAACACGTCAGTTGTTCCAACATCATTGAAAATTGGCCCCTTTGGTATAAAAGTGGACAAATTCCTTCCAAACCCAGTAAGATGCTTCACTTGCCAGAAGTTTGGACATGGTACCAACCAATGTAGGGGCAAGCTGAAGTGTTTTAGATGCGGGGAAGAGGGACACCAGGGCACTTACTGTAGTAATGCACTGAAATGTGCAAACTGCAGCGGTGAGCATATGTCATCCTCTAG
Source organism: Modiolus philippinarum (assembly GCA_002080025.1). NCBI lineage: Eukaryota > Metazoa > Mollusca > Bivalvia > Mytilida > Modiolidae > Modiolus > Modiolus philippinarum. The sequence goes on along the minus strand of MJUU01004524.1, from coordinate 15,173 downwards.
AGACTGTCCACTTTATATCAAAGAAAAAGAAATTCTAAAAATTATAACAGAAAGAAACATTTTTTACAACGAAGCCCGTCAAATTTCATCAACCAACACAGTTAAAACAGCAACTTCTTCATATGCAGATAAAGTTAGGCAGCGACCCTCCTTATCGCATATGGAGACACAAACAATTTTGACTTGGCCATATGACAAAGAGAACCCCAAAAAGTTGTCTGTAAAAACAGTTCCTAAAGAACAAATTGTAACCCCAACTAAATTTAAACAGAAAACAGTTAATACAGCAACCCAGTCAACACAACCTTCAACTTCTACTAAAGTACAATCGTCTCCAAAGCAAACGAAAAGTAAACATTCTCATCATTTACCTAAATCAGCAGAACGTTCATCATCTGCTGATAAAATCAAATCAAAAAAGGCACAGAACCAAAGACAGAGCAGACATGAAAAATCATCTATTAGCACATCTAATAGATATGAAAGCCTGTCTTCAGACGAAGACACTG